>CM044007.1:20057077-20269577 GCA_024085815.1 Flaveria linearis | reverse complement strand
ATGAATTTTGGGAGTATTGTGGAAATTATATAAAATAAACTGTTGGGAATTCAATGTTATGAAAATTAAGAAAAGCTACAAACTGTCCAAACTTATGTTCTACAAGATTTGGTGATTTTTGGATATCAGTAGCTATTTTTGTGATTTTTGAGAAATCTGGAATAAATCTTTTACAGTCGATGAAAACCAGAAAAATATTTGAAGTATTGTTTAACACTGTGAACTATCTTGTTAGGTTCAAGTTAAAAGACACGGTGAGTTTATAGCGCCATTTTCAACCATTTGGTATTCAGTAACGTTTTGGGGGAAAAAGTATACTGTTTGGGTTGATGTATTGTTTTAAAAATATTTTTGTTTGCTTACTGTCATTTCTGACACAACCATTAGTTCGAATGAGGAACCGCTCAATAATATTAGTAACGTTACTTAGGAGAATATTTGTACCAACCGAATGAGGGTTGCTACTATTTTCCTGCATCTAACCGAATGGGGGTTAGGATGTAATATTATCTAATTTTATGATTATTTCGTGACAGTATGATTATATTGTGAGCAGGTTTGGTTGTAATTGATACATCAACAAAATATTTTGTCTGGATTAAACCTATGTTCTCACCAACATTTTTGTTGACTGTTTTAAGTGTACTTTTTTAGGAAATGAGTAATACATTTGATTTCAGCTTTGAGGTTCACGATGGTTGGGGCGAAGTCGTGGGACGAGTCTGTGTAACACTGACTGTCAACATTATTGACGGAAGTGTGTACGTGGACGCACATTTTCATAGATTTTAGACATGCTGTAACTTAGTTGTAATTAATTACATCTAATTTTGGTATATTATGTAAAAGATGTAATTACTCTAGTATTAATAAAAGCATGTCTATGTTCTGTTTCATATTATATCTGTGTTTACTTCACTATAAGCAATGCACTCTAACAAAAGCTAGTCACATTCCAACCATATCGTTCACTCTTCCGCCGGGATGTGACAGGTTGGTATCAGAGCCATTGGTTATAGAGAATTAGTTATTTTAAGTAAATAACTAGACTATAACCATAAGCACAAAATTATACTTTATGATTTTATGTGAAACTATGTGAATTATGTGAAATTTTATGATTAATATTCTAACAAAAATTTTGACAAGTTATTTGACTAACTCCTTGTGTGAAATATTGTTAAGGAATTTTGCAGTATGAATTCAGATAGTTATCGTCATGAAACTAACCCTTCAGAAGATCCATACCATAGCAGTCCTAAAGAAATAGTACCTGAGCTGGAACCTCAACAGGCTATGGACATTACCCCAACAGAAATGGAGAATAAGATAAAATTTTATGTTAGACGTGCACCAGTGCACATGGAAGGATATACAATTAAGGCTCCTAGAAAAAAGATACTACGTGGACATAAATTTAAAGCTAAGCAACCTGAGAATTTAGAAAGACAATCTTCTGATCTTCCAAAAGATGAAGATAGAATTATTAAGCCAAAGTTGGATCAGGTGAAGGCAGCATGACAGACTCTTAAGAAACTTAAGAAGATACAGCTGGGAATCTGGAAAATCCAAAAGGATATTAAAAAGCTCAAGACACCCAAGAAGAGTTTCTTCACCAAGATCTGGAAATGGCTTAGTAGAACCTGAAAGTTTATAGTTTAACTTTTTAGAATAAAAAGAAATAAGAGCTTAACTGATATATGTATTTTGTGATAACATGTTTGTTTGAATTATGTTAAATAATTTTTGTGTTAAGATATTTATTTGCAATACTAACATTGAAATTTACTATAGTGAATCATGCCGCCAAAAAGAAACACTCAGCCTATCAGGAGAACAGCTCGAGTAGGACGACCCAGGACCAGACTTGGGGAAGAAACACCCGTGAACCCTGTGAACCCTGATACCACTGAGAATGATAGGATATCTCAGATAGTAGCCCAACAACTGGAAGCTACCCTACATACTTTAATTACTTAACTTTAACAAAATCTGAATATTGGAACTACCTCAAACCCACCAGCTGGACCTGAAAATATGAATATAGAAGAAAGACAGGAAGAAAAGATTCTAAATGGAATTTCAAAAGGATGCTCCTACAAAACCTTTATATCCTGTAGACCTCGGGAATTTGATGGAAAAGGTGGAGCAGAACAAGCGTTAAGATGGCTAGATGATATGGAAGGAGTTCTGGAAATCAGCAACTGTGCTAAAAACTTCAAAACACTGTTTGCTTCCCATTCTCTTTAAGGAGAAGCGCAATCCTGGTGGAAAATGGAGGTACACACTAGAGATAGAAATGTTATGAATAAGCTAAGTTGGGAAGAATTTAGAATCCTCGTGATAGAAAAATACTGCCCATACAATGAAATAGAAAAACTAGAAGCTGAGTTCTTAGCACTGGAAATGAAAGGGTCTGCACACCGGGAATATACTGATAGGTATAATGAACTATCCAGGTTAGTACCACACCTGATAACCCCGGAATCAAAAAGAATAGGAAGGTATATTTGGGGATTAGTGCCACAAATAAGAGGACTAGTAAAATCTGCTAGAACCAAAACCTTCCAGGAAGCAGTAATCTTATCAGGAAGTTTGACAGATGAAATGATCAGGAATGGATCATTAGGTCATCAACAGGTAGGAGAGAAAAGGAAATGGACTGAAAATAATCCTGTAAAAAGATTTGGAGAAAGTTCCCAGAAAAGAGTAGCCCGACCTCCACCAAGAAACTTTTTGGGAACAACTCAAGGAAAGAAAGTAGAAAAACCACCACAGTACAACATCTGTCAAAGATATCATACAGGAAACTGTATGATAGTAGTGTGTTATAACTGCAAGAGAAAGGGACACATTTCTAGAGACTGTAAAAACCCTACTAACCCTAAAACCATCTGTTTTCAGTGTGGAAGTGAAAATCATTTCCGGAATGAATGTCCACAACGTAAAGGTAAGACTCCAGCTAACCAAAACAACCCCCGCGGAAGAGCTTTTGTGATACAAGCTGATGAAGCTCGTCATGAACCAGAAGTAGTTACGGGTACGTTCCTTATCAATAACCAGTACGCTAAAGTATTATTTGATACAGGAGCAACCCGCAGTTTTGTTTCACATACTTTTAGACAAGCAATTAATTCAGCATCTGAAAAATTACGTGATATTTATGTGATAGAATTAGCTGATGGTAAGATAATTGAAGCTGATGAAATTATTCCTAACTGCATCTTGAATTTAGATGAGTATTGTTTTGATATAAATCTGATACATATTAAGTTAGGAGGATTTGATATCATAGTAGGAATGGATTGGTTAAGTGCAAATCATGTTGAAATCATTTGTGATAAGAAAATGATTAAGATTCCTTTGGCTAAGGAAAATAAAATTCTCTGCATTTATGGTGATAAGCCAAATAATACTGTGAAACTGATTACTTGTGAAAAAGCACGAAAATAACCCAACAAGAATTGTTTAGCATTCTTGGCCCATATTGTTGACACAAAACTTGATAAGGAAAATTTGGAAAGTGTTCCTGTTGTAAATGAATATGCTAATGTGTTTCCTGATGAACTACTTGGATTACCACCCCTTGTCAGGTAAAATTTAAAATAGAATTGATACCAGGAACAGCCCCTATTGTCAAAGCACCTTATCGTTTAGCACTAACTAAGATGAAAGAACTTATGACTCAGTTACAGGAATTGTTGGATAAAGGATTCATACGTCCTAGTGTATCCCTTGGGGAGCACCAGTCTTATTTATTAAAAAGAAGGATGGAACCTTTAGAATGTGTATCGATTATAGGGAACTTAATAAGGTTACTATAAAGAATAGGTATCCACTCCCTAGAATTGATGATCTGTTTGACCAACTGCAGGGATCTAGTTATTTCTCAAAAATAGACTTAAGATCTGGATATCATCAATTAAGGGTACAAGAAGATGACATTTCTAAGACTGCTTTTAGAACTAGATACGGTCATTATGAATTTCTTGTGATGCCATTTGGGTTAACCAATGCTCCAGCAGTATTTATGGACCTGATGAATAGAGTGTGTAAACCTTACCTAGATAAATTTGTTATAGTCTTCACTGATGACATTCTAATTTATTCTAAGAGTAAGGAAGACCACGAACAACACCTTAGGTTAACCTTAGAACTATTATGAAAAGAAAAGTTATATGCAAAATTTTCCAAATGTGAATTTTGGAAAAGAAAAGTACAATTCCTTGGGCATATAGTCAACCAAAATGGAATTCAGGTTGATCCAGCAAAAATAGAAGCAGTTAAGAAATGGAAAATTCCAAAAACTCCAACAGAAATACGTCAATTCTTAGGTTTAGCAGGATACTATAGAAGATTTATAGAAAACTTCTCAAGAATAGCTCAACCATTGACTTAATTGACTCAAAAAGATAAAAAGTATGTATGGGGAGAAAAGCAGAATGAAGCCTTTGAACTTCTTAAGAATAAATTATGTAGTGCACCTGTGTTAGCTTTACCTGAAGGAATAGATAATTTCATAGTCTACTGTGATGCCTCTCGTCAAGGCTTTGGATGTGTTTTGATGCAAAAAGATAAGGTGATTGCATATGCATCTAGACAATTTAGAGGTAGTGAAAAGAATTACACCACCCATGACCTAGAATTAGGAGCTGTAATGTTTGCACTGAAAATTTGGAGACATTACTTGTATGTAACTAAGTGTATAATATATACGGACCACAAAAGTTTACAACACATCTTTGATGAGAAGATGTTAAACATGAGACAAAGAAGATGGGTAGAGTTATTAAGTGATTACGACTGTGAAATTAGGTACCACCCAGGGAAAGCCAATGTAGTAGCTGATGCTTTAAGTAGAAAGGAGAGAACAAAACCTTTATGAATACGAGCAATGCAAATAGAACTACGTTCAGATTTGTTAAGTCAAATCCAATAAGTTAAACCTTAGGTACGTTGGCTCATTGATAAAATTTGTCCTGTAGCATATAAGTTGGAATTAGCACAGGAATTAAGAGAAGTACACAACACTTTTCACATGTGTCCAACTTCAAGAAGTGCCTAACCAACGATACCCTAGAAGTACCCCCACCTATTCAAAGGTAATAATTAATTAAGCACACTTCACTGAATTTCAGGACGAAATTCTTTTAACGAGGGGAGAATGTGACGACCCTAAAAATATTTTATTATCATATATATTACGTCGAGAAATTTTATTTATATTACGTTACAACCATGATTTATATATATATTATGCATGTTACATGTGTGCCTATATATTAATAATTTACGTATGCATGTATGTTTATACACCCGAAATTCACACATACGTGTATATATACACAAAATTTTACGTGTGCAGATATGCATATATATATATGTAAAATTTATGAGTACATGTTTATATATATATATATATATATATATTTGCACATGCTTTAAACTTATGATTATATATATATATAGGTATGAGCAATATGTATAAGTTAGGTATCACAACAACATAATAACCCAACCAAACAATACATCTTGATACCAAAACAAACTCAACCAAATCAAAACCTTCAAAACACTAAGATTAACATTGAACTCAAAAGCACCACAAACACACCTTAAACTCTCGGTTCATTGGATCATGTAACACCCGATTTAGATAAGAATTGCAATGATAACATGATGACTCTTAAAACTCCATTACATGACACCTAGCTATGCCTAATCATTACAAAACAAATGTGGCAATACCCTTGAAAACTCACGGTCACATGCATGCTCATCAACATTAAGGAATGCTTCTCCTAGTGCCACCTAAATCTATATCATGACTAAGCACATCTTAAGTGTGAACATCATAAATTCCTTGCACACTATAAGAATTTTTGGACTTCTTGCTTTCAAAACAATACCACATGCCAAACTTTTCTTTCATCTAACTCTCGGATCTTTCTACACCCACACACCACCTTCACTCGACCACCATCACCTTCAGCCACCCTCTGCCCCTTCCTCTTTCGGATACCAACACGAACACCACCACCAACCTGCCCCACAAACTCCCTCACCCTTCGGTTACAACACAATAACAACAAACAACATCAACAACAACAATGTCACACCCTCAAAATCCGCTTACGGGGTTTTACCGTCAGGCGTGTGACATAACCAGGATCTCAGATAAGCATCAGTTACACCAAATAACTCGTTAATTACAAATCATATAAGTTGCATAATTTTAATGAAACAATCCAGTTATATTGAAGTATTGCGGAAGTGTAAACAAGATAACTTTTTTACAACGGTTTTGGAACACGCAAACACGTGTACAATCCAGTTTATGTAAAGTAAATGCAAATTAAGTCTTGAAAACAGTTTGTGATGAATGTTGGATGACATGCGGTAGATGTTGTGCTCCTAAACATGCCATATCAATGTCCTGAGAGAAAACATGCAAAAATCTCAGTACAAGACTGGTGAGTTCACAGGTTTATCAGAAAACAGTAAATATCAGTAATGAAGTTCCCGGATTATGTAATCCGTCAAGTATGTAATTCCCGGATTATGTAATCCGATAAGTATCAGTAATGAAATCCCCGGATTATGTAATCCGTCAAGTATAATGAAATCCCATGTAATGAAGTTCCAGGATTATGTAATCCGTCAAGTATGTAATTCCCGGATTATGTAATCCGATAAGTATCAGTAATGAAATCCCCGGATTATGTAATACGTCAAGTATAATGAAATCCCATGTAATGAAGTTCCCGGATTATGTAATCCGTCAAGTATGTAATTCCCGGATTATGTAATCCGATAAGTATCAGTAATGAAATCCCCGGATTATGTAATCCGTCAAGTATAATGAAATCCCCGGATTATGTAATCCGATAAGTATAATGAAATCCCCGGATTATGTAATCCGATAAGTATAATGAAATTCCCGGATTTGTAATTAAAGCATATAATGGGTAGCTAGTCCATAATGATCACTATGTGTATGAAATCGCGGCCGAGCTGACATGTAAATAATAAAATAGGCCCGGATGTGGATCACACACCACAACACTCGTAATTAGGCTAACCGTTCACCCGTTTGACGAACGTTGTGCTAGCACGACTAGCCCGGGTGGGGTATGTGAATCCCAGTAGTACTACTAACAATTACCTCGCTAAGTCCATATTAACGGTCCGTTGGGCAAGTATAACACCATAGTATCAAGTATATGCAGTATTATAAAAATCCAATGTAATGTAACGTTTATGAAAACAGCATGTTTCTCTCCCCTAAAAGAGTATATAAGTAAAAGTGGGGCTGTAAACTCACCTTGATTGTGCAATGAATAAGGTAATGAATAGAGCGGAAAATTAGATTTCCAAATAACCTGAATTTCAGTTAATATGTAATTAATATTTATTATTAATTATTAATAAAAGAATTGTACATTTTCGCGTTTCAGGACCCGGTTACGGTGTCGGTTATCGGTTTTCTCCCTTCACACTCTAGCACACTCCAACACCAATTCACTCTAACTATATAACCCCAAATATTCTCGCGTACTAATTCATGTATATATATATATATATATATAAATAATTTACTCTTTATACCTTTTAATTATACAATTTATAACAATAAAACCCATGCGACTCCTAAGACGTCACTTACACAATCACAACTGTATAATGAACCAAACGAAAGACGCACATGTTATACATATCTTACCCTAATATCATTCATGTTATAAGGACCCAATATCCGTATTAAACATACACGAAATATCATACACGTGCATCCAAAATATAAATGCATATTATACCTTTCATGCATCACTCCCATTCATGATATGCACACACCACTATCACCAGTTCACACATAATAAACACACACATGTACTGCAGAAGTACACATACATACATACATATGATAGGCACACACATGTCTCCATATGCACACATACCACATGAAAACCATGCAATTAACAAACACCTACATATATGTCTATACTCTTCATACATGCAAAATGTGAACTAAGCATACTCACTGCCATGAATACGACAAAATGGCACACCACAAGGGCACACACACAACATTCCATCACTCACAGAAATGCATATATACTTACATAAGCACCCAAACACTATTAAACATGGACATATCATGTAACCACAAACTTACGGCTGAAATATTTACACATACTATCACATACGCACGGAACAACCCATGGAACCAACCCGTAATACCAATAAAACATACAAGTACCGAAGCATAACCGAACATACAACCACATACGCGAACAAGTATACCACGACCACACCACCCGATCGTGAACCATGAACACACACGCTGCCGCACCAGACGGTCGTACACCCACACATACTCAATACGCAAAATCACAAGACTACAAGAGTAAACCTCCTTGATCACAACCGAAACCGGGGTCTGAAATCATGAAGCCATACGTACCAAAACTATGTAAACAATAAGAATACCTACCGTACATAATCGTTATCGAGAAAGCACAGCTGCCATCACCCCAACCGCCACCTTCGGGACCCAGATTCACCGGAACCACAACTCAATCGACAACCCCTTTGCAATAACCGCTTATGCGGTCGAGAACCAAGAGGCCTCCGGACCCCAGCCTCCTTAAGGAGTCATCGGGGATCCTAGATCGACCACCACCCCCATCATCAGCAGCCACAATCATAGCCCCCAACTATTACCGTGACCGATAACTGCAGCCACAATCACAGCCACACCCGACGCCACTACAGTCAACATCCTCACCTCGTTACCTTCCAGTTCCAATTAAACCATCGCCATCACTGTAGCCAACGCCATCTCCACTGCAATCTTTGTGGTCGAGTACCACACAACCACCATCACCTTGGTGGCTGCCGGACATCCTACACCACAACATCTCCGCCAATCGCCGTCGGTTGCTGCTGTCGGCGATAACCGAAATCGAAAGGTGGGGGTGGGGTTAGGGTTGTTCGGGTATTGATAAGGTGGGGGACGGGAATTTGGGGATGGTGGTCAAGGGTTTGGTGACTTTGCGCAATTGGGAAAACAGGGAACCAGGAATGAAGGGAATCGTGGGTGGGGGTTGGGTATTTATTAATATTTGACTTTGATAAATGACATTTTAGGTCCCTCAACTATAAAAGAGCTTAATATTAGTAAATTTTATGTTCTTGGTTAGTTTAATGTTGAACTAAGGTTAAGTGGATATAATAATAATAGTTATAATATAACGAAGAAAGGTTAGATAGTGGTTGCTGTGTTAAACTGAGTAATACGGGTTGTCACATCATCCCCTTGTTGAAGAAATTTTCGTCCCGAAAATTAGAATACAATAACATCGAACGTCAGGCTTAACAGCAACAACAGAAGGGTGTTCAGCTCGCTTAGGTTTCTGGAATTTCTTAAGAAGTAGATGTCTGATCTTTGAACAATTATGGATACTTCTTCTTCATCTGATCCTTGAACATGTAATTTCTGGTCCACATTTTGAATTCCGCCTAACACGTACAGTAGGAATCTTGCTACGCTTTAGGGTTTTGACTTCTTGATCCATAATCTCCACTGCTTCTTCAATGTAACGAAGTTGTTCATCGACTCCAAGATCCTCTAATGGAACGATAAGTGATTTGTCGGCAAGGCACTTTCTTAGATTCGATACGTGAAACACATTGTGTATTCCACTGAGCTCTTCAGGTAATTTCAGTTGATAAGCTACCGGACCAACCCGTTTGACAATCTCAAACAACCCAACGTATCTAGGGTTTATTTTCCCCCCGCTTCCCAAAGCGCATTACACCTTTCCAATGTGAAACTTTTAAGAGTACCTTATCACCAATCTGGAATTCCAATGGTTTACGACGCTTGTCAGGTAACTCCTCTGTCGATCAAGTGCTGCAGCCATACGGTTATGAATCTGCATGATCTTCTCCATCATCTCGTGTACAAGTTCAGGACCGGCAAGTTGACTTTCTCCTATTTCCGTCCAGCAAATAGGTGACCGGCACTTATGCCCATACAGTGCTTCAAATGGAACAGCTTTGATTGACGAGTGATAGCTATTATTGTATGAAAACTCAACTAACGGTAAGTGAGTTTCCCAACTGCTGCCAAAATTAATCACGCAAGCGCGTAACATGTCTTCCATAGTCTGGATCGTACGCTCACTCTGGCCGTCAGTCTAAGGATGATATGCAGTGCTCATATCTAACCGCGTTCCCAATAATCATTGTAAAGATTGCCAGAAGTGTGAAGTGAATCGAGCATCACTATCAGAGATGATGGAAATTGGCACACCGTGCCAAGCGACTATTTCCCTTAGATAGATACGAGTCAACTTCTCCATTCGGTCAGCCTCCCTATTTGGTAGGAAGTGTGCGAATTTCGTCAAACAATCTTCAATTACCCAAATGGTGTCGCATCTGCTGGGAGTCTGAGGCAGTTTCATGATAAAGTCCATAGATATCTGCTCCCATTTCCATACTAGAATTTCTGGTTGTTGAAGTAACCCAGATGGTCATTGATACTCCACCTTAACCTTAGAACAGGTTAAGTATCTGCTTACGTAAGTGGCAATGTCAGCTTTCATGTTTAGCCACCAGTAAAGGACTTTTAGATCGTGTTACATCTTGTCTGAACCCGGATGAATAGAGTATTGTGACTTGTGAGCTTCGTCCATTACCAGCTCTCGTAGATCTCCATACAAAGGAACCCATATTCGGTCCATGAAGTAGCGAATTCCGTCAGATTTGCCTCTAATTGTTCCTCCATGCCTTGTAGTGTTTCGGCTTTCAGGTTCTCGTCTTTCAAAGCTTCAAGTTGAGCATTACGTATTTGATCGGGTAATCCAGTATGAATGGTGAGTTGTAATGCTCGAACTCGCTTCTGCTTAGATGTCTCGTTTCGACTTAAGGCGTCGGCTACTACGTTATCCTTTCCCGGATGATATTTGATTTGCACAGTCGTAGTCATTCAACAACTCGACCCAACGACGTTGTCTCATGTTCAGCTCCTTCTGTTCAAAGATGTGTTGGAGACTCTTGTGATCGGTGTAAATGGTGCACTTGGTACCGTACAAGTAGTGTCTCCATATCTTGAGCGTAAACACAACGGATCCCAACTCTAAGTCATGTGACGTGAATTTTTTTTTGTGAACTTTCAATTGACGGGAAGCATAAGCAATCACCATCTCGCGTCGCATTAGCACACAACCGAGACCTTGAATAGAAGCATCACAATAAACTACAAAATCATCTGTTCCCACAGGCAGGGATAGAATTGGTGCCGTACAGAGTTTCTGCTTTAGAACTTGAAATGCGGATTCTTGTTTGTCACCCCAATTGTACGTAGTGCCTTTATGAGTTAACGCGGTGAGAGGTTGAGCAATCTTTGAAAACCCTTCGATGAATCGTCGATAATAGCCAGCCAACCCAAGAACCTGTCGTACCTTAGTCGGAGTCTTAGGTGTAGCCCAGTTCTTGATGGCTTCTATTTTTGCCAGGTCAACATGTATGCTCTTCTCGTTGACTACATGACCCAAGAATTGGACTTCTCGTATCCAGAAGTCACACTTTGAAAATTTAGCATACAATTGTTCTTATTTTAGCAGTTCCAAAATCAATCTAGGGTGTTCCTCGTGTTCTTCCTTATTCTTTAAATAAATAAGGATGTCATCAATGAAGAAGATGACAAACTTTTCTAAATAGAGTTTACACACTCGATTCATGAGGTCCATGAAATACGCTGGTGCGTTAGTCAACCCAAACAGCATAACCAAAAACTCATAGTGGTCATACTAGTTAACTATTCTGGAAATACTTCTGGGAAGTCTCTGACAACTGGAATATCTTTAACACGCTTCTCATCCGCCTTCTTCTATGTAATTTGTGTCAGTAGAGAGAAATCCCATTTCTTGAGACATATATGCACCTTCACGTTTGAGATGATGGCAACCACCACACCAACCTTGTTGCCTTCTACCGCAGGTATTCCACCACTAAAAAGAGGTAACTCAATTAGTTTGTTTCCACAAATGATCTATGTTTGGTTTTTGGACAACCAATCCATTTTGACCACGACATTGTAGTTACCATGGGTAATAGAAATCAGACTTATATCGAACGGATATCTAGACACACCTAGATCATAACTGCCAAGCACACGGGTGGCAGTTATAATTGTACTTGTTGTTTATAATGGAAAGGCAGAGATGAAGTGAACGAGGTCGTCATAATATCTTGTTATCTGGACCTACGCCAAACGTAGTTAGCCAGAAAAATCTGATTTTGTCCCACCACTAGGGAACAACCAAATATAATGTACGCTTAAACATGATAGATATCAAATGAAATGAATGCTGGAACACTGAAATTACCGAGACTCTAAGTCTTAAGATCAATCCAATGAACAAGGGCTACACGCGCCAAGAATGTTATCACTTTATTGCAACTCTTGAAGATCTAGCACAATGTAGATCGATAGTGTTACACGAACATTGAAATGCTAAAAAGAGCACGTCTCATAGAGACTAGGGCTAATGTCAAAACACGAGTCTTATTAAGGCTCGGGGTAAGTGAGAACTTTCATACTAGTAGGAAAGAAGGATTTGTTTGCATATCGATGGTGAGGTTTTATGAGAACTGAGACCTCATGTCTCCAAAGTATAGAAATGAAAATTTGTACTGATTATGACCGTTATCACCCAATAGAGTTACCAGAATTCTCATGCATGACAAATTACAATTACGTGTGCACCCGTGATTCTAATTTGCTTTGCATGGTCATTCATGGTTCCTCCCATTTGAAATAACCTACCTTGTCAAGTACCGAGTGTTATCTGTTCAGACTAGTGAAGATGATAGGGCATGTTGGAAGTAGAAACAAGTACAATAGAGTTAGAAAAGTAATGTGTGTTGTTCTCCTTGTTTGTCATCGTTAGGTTCGTCGTGTGTGTTAGAAAAGAGTTTCGTGTTCCCAAGTGGTAATGTTAGGTTCAAGTTGTCGTTGCTTTAACTCCGAGAGTGAAGAAACAGATGTAGTTGTTGGACGTAAGCGAGCGGGACTCCCTGCCCCTCTGTTAGTCGAGGATGATACAACTGACATAGATATTTATGTATATTGACCATAGTTTATCACTCATCCCAGAAATCCCCAGGTAAGCATAACTGGTCTCATAATGAGATTTATGCGCTATGCTTGCCTTAGCCCGAGGGCCTTTTGCCAGGAAATCCAGAATACAGGTGTCTATGTGTCACACAAATCATGAAAAACATTCAGGTGATGTCAAATGCACACAAACTCTCTTGTGACTCACAGCAACTCGGAGCCATCATCCCGGTAGCCATATGCTCACAGGTATATGTTAAAGCATAAATTTCCAGGCAACCAATTTAGTAGGCATAGCTTAGTAATCTATGTGTGTGTAACTAATGCAAATCCAGCTATGGTCTAAAATGCAATGCAGATGAGATGCAAAGTTCATTTTAGTTCGCTATAACTAATGCTTTGATACCAATCTGTCACACCCTCAAAATCCGCTTACGAGGTTTTACCGTCAGGCGTGTGACATAACCAGGATCTCAGATAAGCATCAGTTACACCAAACGACTCGTTAATTACAAATCATATAAGTTGCATAATTTTAATGAAACAATCCAGTTATATTGAAGTATTGCGGAAGCGTAAACAAGATAACTTTTTAACAACGGTTTTGGAACACGCAAACATGTGTACAATCCAGTTTATGTAAAGTAAATGCAAATTAACTCTTGAAAACAGTTTGTGATGAATGCTGGATGACATGCGGTAGATGTTGTGCTCCTGAACGTGCCATATCAATGTCCTGAGAGAAAACATGCAAAAATCTCAGTACAAGACTGGTGAGTTCACAGGTTTATCAAAAAACAGTAAATATCAGTAATGAAGTACCCGGATTATGTAATCCGTCAAGTATGTAATTCCCGGATTATGTAATCCGATAAGTATCAGTATTGAAATCCCCGGATTATGTAATCCGTCAAGTATAATGAAATCCCATGTAATTAAGTTCCCGGATTATGTAATCCATCAAGTATGTAATTCCCGGATTATGTAATCCGATAAGTATAAGTAATGAAATCCCCGGATTATGTAATCCGTCAAGTATAATGAAATCCCATGTAATGAAGTTTCAGGATTATGTAATCCGTCAAGTATGTAATTCCCGGATTATGTAATCCGATAAGTATCAGTAATGAAATCCCCGGATTATGTAATCCGTCAAGTATAATGAAATCCCATGTAATGAAGTTCCCGGATTATGTAATCCGTCAAGTATGTAATTCCCGGATTATGTAATCCGATAAGTATCAGTAATGAAATCCCCGGATTATGTAATCCGTCAAGTATAATGAAATCCCCGGATTATGTAATCCGATAAGTATAATGAAATCCCCGGATTATGTAATCCGATAAGTATAATGAAATTCCCGGATTAGTAATTAAAGCATATAATGGGTAGCTAGTCCATAATGATCACTATGTGTATGAAATCGCGGCCGAGCTGACATGTAAATAATAAAACAGGCCCGGATGTGGATCACACACCACAACACTTGTAATTAGGCTAACAGTTCACCCGTTTGACGAACGTTGTGCAAGCGCGACTAGCCCGGGTGGGGTATGTCTATCCCAGTAGTACTACTAATAATTACCTCGCTAAGTCCATATTAACGGTCCGTTGGGCAAGTATAACACCATAGAATCAAGTATATGCAGTATTACAAAAATCCAATGTAATGTAACGTTTATGAAAACAGCATGTTTCTCTCCCCCAAAGGAGTATATAAGTAAAAGTGGGGCTGTAAACTCGCCTTGATTGTGCAATGAATAAGGTAATGAATAGAGCGGAAAATTAGATTTCCAAATAACCTGAATTTCAGTTAATATGTAATTAATATTTATTATTAAATATTAATAAAAGAATTGTACATTTTCGCGTTTCAGGACCCGGTTACGGTGTCGGTTATCGGTTTTCTCCCTTCACACTCTAGCACACTCCAACACCAATTCACTCTAACTATATAACCCCAAATATTCTCGCGTACCAATTCATGTATATATATATATAAATAATTTACTCTTTATACCTTTTAATTATACAATTTATAACAATAAAACCCATGCGACTCCTAAGACGTCACTTACACAATCACAACTGTATAATGAACCAAACGAAAGACGCACATGTTATACATATATTACCCCAATATCATTCATGTTATAAGGACCCAATATCCGTATTAAACATACACGAAATATCATACACGTGCATCCAAAATATAAATGCATATTATACCTTTCAAGCATCACTCCCATTCATGATATGCACACACCACTATCACCAGTTCACACATAATAAACACACACATGTACTGCAGAAGTACACATACATACATACATATGATAGGCACACACATGTCTCCATATGCACACATACCACATGAAAACCATGCAATTAACAAACACCTACATATATGTCTATACTCTTCATACATGCAAAATATGAACTAAGCATACTCACTGCCATGAATACCACAAAATGGCACACCACAAAGGCACACACACAACATTCCATCACTCACAGAAATGCATATATACTTACATAAGCACCCAAACACTATTAAACATGGACATATCATGTAACCACAAACTTACGGCTAAAATATATACAAATACTATCACATACGCACGGAACAACCCATGGAACCAACCCGTAAAACCAATAAAACATACAAGTACCGAAGCATAACCGAACATACAACCACATACGCGAACAAGTATACCATGACCATACCACCCGATCGTGAACCATGAACACACACGCTGCCGCACCAGACGGTCGTACACCCACACATACTCAATACGCAAAATCACAAGACGACAAGAGTAAACCTCCTAGATCACAACCGAAACCGGGGTCTGAAATCATGAAACCATACGTACCAAAACTATGTAAACAATAAGAATACCTACCGTACATAGTCGTTATCGAGAAATCACAGCTGCCATCACCACAACCGCCACCTTCCGGACCCAGATTCACCGGAACCACAACTCAATCGACAACCGCCTTTGCAATAACTGCCTATGCGGTCGAGAACCAAGAGGCCTCCGGACCCCAGCCTCCTTAGGGAGTCATCGGGGATCCTAGATCGACCACCACCCCCATCATCAGCAGCCACAATCATAGCCCCCAACCATTACCGCGACCGATAACCGCAGCCACAATCACAGCCACACCCGACGCCACTACAGTCAACATCCTCACCTCGTTACCTTCCAGTTCCAATTAAACCATCACCATCACTGCAACCAACGCCATCTCCGCTGCAATATTTGTGGTCAAGTACCACACAACCACCATCACCTTGGTGGCCGCCGGACATCCTACACCACAACATCGCCGCCAATCGCCGCCGGTTGCTGCTGTCGGCGATAACAGAAATCGAAAGGTGGGGGTGGGGTTAGGGTTGTTCAGGTATTGATAAGGTGGGGGACGGGAATTTGGGGATGGTGGTCAAGGGTTTGGTGACTTTATGCAATTGGGAAAACAGGGAACCAGGAATGAAGGGAATCGTGGGTGGGGGTTGGGTATTTATTAATATTTGACTTTGATAAATGATATTTTAGGTCCCTCAACTATGAAAGAGCATAATATTAGTAAATTTTATGTTCTTGGTTAGTTTAATATTGAACTAAGGTTAAGTGGAAATAATAATAATAGTTATAATATAACGAAGAAAGGTTAGATAGTGGTTGCTATGTTAAATTGAGAAATACGGGTTGTCACAAACAACCCGACAACCCTAACACCAAACAACCACAAACCACGCACCACCAGCACTCTACAGCCTTGTTCTCGGATTCAAGGAGTTGAAACATCATCAAGAGCATCATCCAAAGGTGATAAAAGGTTTTGCTACACATATATTAACAAAACATATATATACATACATACATATTTGTATTTATGTATATAAAGGGATTAGCCACCCGAAACCAATTTGGAAAACTTTAATCCATGAACCTTGAATAATAAGTTCCAAAACTCAAGAACTTATGATTTAAAAAGATATATTTAAATTTTACAAAATATATATCATAATTATTTAAGAAAAACCAAATAAGTATTAAATGAAAGAAATTGTGGGAATAAGCATTGAAAAATTTTTGTTTTTATACTGAAATATTAAATTGGAAATTTTGATAAAGTTTTGATAAGTGAAATAATTTATATAAATTATTTTATAATGGAAAATAGAAGAAAATATCAAAAATACAAATAAAATCGGGAAAAATCTAAGAAATTCACAGAATGATCCTTTTGAGGTATAAAAGCCTCTGGAATTATTTCAGAATTTTAATCATTATTATGCTTAAAATATGAATTATTATATGTTCTGTAGTAAATAGATCAGAATAAATACTTGAAGTGAATAATAAATTCTGATAATTGAAATATTATTCACTTTAACTATTTAATCCGATTTATTTACTGCAGAAAATATAAAATTCATATTTTAATCATAATAAGGAATAAAATTCTGAAATAATTCCAGAGATTTTTATACCTCAAAAGAATCATTCTGTAATTTTATCAGAATTTTCCCGAATTTATTAATATTTTTGACGTTTTCTTCTATTTTCTATTATAAAATAATTTATATAAATTATTTTACTCATCAAAATTTTATCAAAGTTTCCAGTTTATTATTTCAGAATAAAAACAAGAATTTTTCAATGTTTATTCCCATAACTGCTTACATTTGATATTTATTTGATTTTTCTTAATAATTATGATATATATTTTGAAAAATTCAAATATCTCCTTCTAAATTATAAGTTCCTGAGTTTTGGAACTTATTATTCCAGATTTATGGTTTAAAGTTTCCCAAAATTGGTTTTGGGTGGCTAAGCCCTTTATATACATACATATCAATATGTATATATATATATATGTTTTGTTAACATATATGTAACTAAACTTTTTTATTCACCTTTTGAGGATGAACTTAATAATGTTTCAGCTTCTTGATCTCGAGACAAGGTGGTGAGGATCTTGGATGGTGATGGTAGGTGTTGGTGATGTGTTGTAGCTTATCGGGTTTGTTGTTGTTGATGTTGTTTGTTGTTTGTTGTGTTGTAACCAAAGGTGGAGACCGTAGTGGATGGTGGTGATGTTGGTGAAACAACCTGAGGATGAAAGGGACAGAAGGTGGCTAGAGATGATGATCAAGTGAAGATGAATGTTGATGGTATTAAGAAACCGAGAGAGAGAAGGAGATAATGGATTTTGGTTTGTGTTTGTATGTTGCGGATGGAAGGAGGCATATAAAGCTGAAATCGAGGGACACCTAAGGGTGTCATCATGGCTTCTAATACTAGGTTAGATGAGTAAGCAATAATAGGTTGGCTAGGTGTCTTGGTGGCGGTTTTAGGGAGGAACCGAGAGGAGAGGTGGCAATTTGTTGTGTGTGTGGGTGTCTCAATGCAACCGAGAATGTCTAGGGGGCTGCCACCTCTCTAGTTTTGTAATTATGTTTGTGTAGTAAAGTGTGAAAGCAAGAAAACCAAAGCTTAGATGGTGGTTTGAAAGAAACCGAGAGAAGGAGAAGATAGGTGGCACATATTGAGGGTATTCACATGTGAATGGAATGTTTAGGGTATTGGGATGGAAGACTAGGTTAGTAGAGTTTGACTTTGTAACCTACATACATGGATTAAGACAACATGGTGAAGGTTTCTATGTTTAATGAATAACCGAAGGTGGTGATGGTTTCGAGTGGTATTTCACAAGGTGGCCAGGGGGGGTAGTTTGGGTTAGTTTTCGAGTGATGATGGTTTAAGTGGTGATGATGGTTTAAGTGGTGTAAGGTAGTTTTAGAGTTTTAGTGTCTAGATTTAGGATTTAGTTTATATTTTGATGTGTTTACATATATACATATATATACCCGTAAGCATATATATATAGATGAGTTATATATATAAATATTTATGTTTGCAATTGAAGATTTTCCATATACACATATATATAGATAAACATGCATACGTAAAAACTTGTATAAATATACACGTAGGTGTGAGTTTTGGATATATAACATACCTGCACGCGAGACTACTCAACTTATATATATGCATGAAAACATGCATACGTAAATTTTCCATATATAAGCATGCATGCAACCATGCATAGGTATATTCAATTATAAATCTTGGTGATAATAAAAATAAAAATAAAGAAAATTTTCCGACGTAGTAAATATAATAATAAAATATTTTTAGGGTTGTCACATTCTCCCCCCATTAAAAGAATTTCGTCCCGAAATTCAGTGGAGTATGCTTAGAAGTTTTAATTAAGTATTACCTCTGAACAGGTGGGGATACTTTTTCTTGATTTCATCTTCTCTTTACAAGGTGTATTCTGGTCCTCTTTTTGCATTCCATTTGATTTTCACTATGGGGATTTTACTTCTTCTTAACTTCTTTATTTATTTTCCCATAATGGCTATTGGTTCTTCTACGAAATGCAGTTTCTTATCCACCTGTATTTCTTGAATTGGCACTATCAGAGTTTCATTGGTTAAGTATTTCTTGAGGTTGGACACATGAAATGTGTTATGTACTTCACTTAATTCCTGTGGTAGTTCCAACTTATATGCTACAGGACCAATTCTATTAATAATTTTAAATGGACCAATATACCTAGGGTTCAGTTTACTGGATTTTCCATATTGAAAGATACCTTTAGAGGGTGATATCTTTAGGTAAACACTGTCTCCAATTTGGAATTCTAATGGTTTTCTCCATTTATCTGCATAGCTTTTCTGTCGATCAC
This sequence comes from Flaveria linearis, assembly GCA_024085815.1. Taxonomy (NCBI): domain Eukaryota; kingdom Viridiplantae; phylum Streptophyta; class Magnoliopsida; order Asterales; family Asteraceae; genus Flaveria; species Flaveria linearis. Next base: position 20,249,682 of record CM044007.1, on the reverse strand, counting down.
GAGATGCTTTTAACCTGTTTTTAATTTCAATGATCTTATCTATAGTTTCTTGGATTAGTTCAGGACCCGTGAGTTGTCTATCACCTATTTCATTCCAACATAAAGGTGATCTACATTTTCTTCCATATAGAGCCTCAAATGGTGCTAATCCAATGCTAGAGTGATAACTGTTATTATATGAGAATTCTATTAAAGGCAAGTGACAATCCCAATTTCCACCAAGGTCTATAGCACAAGCCCTTAACATGTCTTCTAAGGTTTGTATGGTTCTTTCACTCTGTCCATCGGTCTGTGGATGATAAGCTGTACTTAGGTTTATTTGAGTTCCTAAAGCTTTTTGTAAAGGTTGCCAAAATCTAAAAGTAAATCTGCTATCCCTATCTGATATAATGGATACAGGTATTCCATGTCTAGATACAATTTCTTTAATGTAGATTCTTGCTAATCTCTCAATCTTGTAATCTTCACGGATAGGTAAGAAATGAGCAGACTTAGTTAGTCAATCGACTATAACCCAAATCGTGTCATATCCATTTTTGGTCCTGGGTAACTTAGTTATGAAATCCATTGTAATTTGATCCCATTTCCATTCTGGGATTTCTGGTTATTGCAAATATCCTGAAGGTTTCTAATACTCAGCTTTTATTCTTGAGCAGACATCACATTGTTCCATAATTTTCCAACTGATCTTTTCATGCCTGGCCACCAGTATTGACTTTTTAAATCTTTGTACATTTTATTGTTTCCTGTGTGCACAGAGTATCTTGACTTATAAGCTTCTTGCAAAACAGTTATTCTTATTAGGTTGTTGTCTGGTATCCAGATCCTTCCGTTGAATTTCAAATTTCCATCTGCTTCTTCTTTCAAGTCTTTTCTTTGTCCTTTTAGTTTTAGCAGATCTGAACGTAGTTCCATTTTCATTGCTCGTACCCGTAGAGGTTTTGTTCTTTCTTTTCTACTTAAGGCATCCGCTACTACATTGGCTTTCCCTGGGTGATACCTAATTTCACAATCATAATCACTTAATAACTCTACCCATCTTCTTTACCTCATATTCAACATCTTCTGATCAAAGATGTGTTTTAAACTTTTGTGGTCCGTATATATTATACACTTAGTTCCATATAGGAAATGTCTCCAAATTTTCAGTGCAAATATTACAGCTCCTAATTCTAGATCATGGGTGGTGTAATTCTTTTCACTACCTCTACGTTGTCTAGATGCATATGCAATTACCTTATCTTTTTGCATCAAAACACATCCAAAGCCTTGACGAGAGGCATCACAGTAGACTATGAAATTATCTGTTCCTTCAGGTAAAGCTAACACAGGTGCACTACATAATTTATTCTTAAGAAGTTCAAAGGCTTCATTCTGTTTTTCTCCCCATACATACTTTTTATCTTTCTGAGTCAATTCTGTCAATGGTTGAGCTATTCATGAGAAGTTTTCTATAAATCTTCTATAGTATCCTGCTAAACCTAAGAATTGACGTATTTCTGTCATGGTCTTTGGAATTTCCCATTTCTTAACCGATTCTATCTTTGCTGGATCCACCTGGATTCCATTTTGGTTGACTATGTGCCCAAGGAATTGTACTTCTCTTTTCCAAAATTCACATTTGGGAAATTTTGCATACAACTTTTCCTTTTGTAACAATTCCAAGGTTAACCTGAGGTGTTGTTTGTGATCTTCCTTATTCTTAGAATAAATCAGAATGTCATCAATGAAGACTATAACAAATTTATCTAGGTAAGGTTTACACACTCTATTCATTAAGTCCATAAATACTACTGGAGCATTGGTTAACCCAAATGGCATCACAAGGAATTCATAATGACCGTATCTAGTTCTAAAAGCAGTCTTGGAAATGTCATCTTCCTGTACCCTTAATTGATGATATCCAGATCTTACGTCTATTTTTGAAAAATAACTAGATCCCTGCAGTTGGTCAAACAGATCATCAATCCTAGGGAGTGGATACCTATTTTTTATAGTAACCTTATTAAGTTCCCTATAATCAATACACATTCTAAAGGTTCCATCCATCTTTTTGACAAATAAGACTGGTGCTCCCCAAGGGGATACACTAGGACGTGTGAATCCTTTATCCAATAATTCTTGTAACTGAGTCATGAGTTCTTTCATCTCAGTTGGTGCTAAGCGATAAGGTGCTTTGGCAATAGGGGCTGTTCCCGGTATTAATTCTATTTTATATTCTACCTGATGAGGGGGTGGTAATCCTGGTAGTTCATCAGGAAACACATCAGCATATTCATTTACAGCAGGAACACTTTCCAAATTTTCTTTATCAAGTTTTGTATCAACAATATTGGCCAAGAATGCTAAACAATTCTTGATAAGGTATTTTCTTACTTTTTCACAAGTAATCAGTTTCACTGTATTATTTGGCTTATCACCATAAATGCAGAGAATTTTATTTTCCTTAGCCAAAGGATCTTAACATTTTCTTATCACAAATGATTTCAACATGATTTGCACTTAACCAATCCATTCCTACTATGATATCAAATCCTCCTAACTTAATAGGTATCAGATTTATATCAAAACAATACTCATCTAAATTCAAGATGCAGTTAGGAATAATTTCATCAGCTTCAATCATCTTACCATCAGCTAATTCTATCACATAAATATCACGTAATTTTTCAGATGCTGAATTAATTGCTTGTCTAAAAGTATGTGAAACAAATCTGCGGGTTGCTCCTGTATCAAATAGTACTTTAGCATACTGATTATTGATAAGGAACGTACCCGTAACTACTTCTGGTTCATGACGAGCTTCATCAGCTTGTATCACAAAAGCTCTTCCGCAGGGGTTGTTTTGGTTAGCTGGAGTCTTACCTTTTTGTTATGGACATTCATTCCGGAAATGATTTTCACTTCCACACTGAAAACAGACGGTTTTAGGGTTAGTAGGGTTTTTGCAGTCTCGAGAAACATGTCCCTTCCTTTTGCAGTTATAACACACCACTGTCATACAGTTTCCTGTATGATATCTTTAACAGATGTTACACTGTGGTGGTTTTTCTATTTTCTTCCCTTGAGTTGTTCCTAGAAAGTTTCCTGATAAAGGTCGGGCTACTCTTTTCTGGGAACTTTCTACAAATCTTTTTCCAGGATGATTTTCAGTCCATTTCCTTTTCTCTCCTACCTGTTGATGACCTAATGATCCATTCCTGATCATTTCATCTGTCAGACTTCCTGACAAAATTACTGCTTCTTGGAAGGTTTTGGTTCTAGCAGATTTCACTAGTCCTCTTATTTGTGGCACTAATCCCCAGATATACCTTCCTATTCTTTTAGATTTCGGGGTTATCAAATGTGGTACTAATCTGGATAGCTCATTATACCTATCAGTATACTCCCGGTGTGCGGATCCTTTCATTTCTAGTGCTAAGAATTTAGTCTCTAGTTTCTCTATCTCGTTGTAAGGACAATATTTTTCTATCACGAGGTTTCTAAATTCTTCCCAGCTTAGCTTATTCATAATATTTCTACCCCTAGTATGTACCTCCATTTTCCACCAGGATTGTGCTTCTCCTTTAAGAGAATGGGAAGCAAACAGTGTCTTGAAGTTTTCAGCACAGTTACTGATTTCCAGGACTCCTTCCATGTCATCTAGCCATCTTAATGCTTGTACTGCTCCACCTTTCTCATCAAATTCCCGAGGTCTACAGGACATAAAAGTTTTATAGGAGCATCCTTTTAAAATTCCATTTAAAATTTCTTCTTCCTTTCTTTCTTCTAAATTCATATTTTCAGGCCCTGCTGGTGGGTTTGAGGTAGTTCCAATATTCAGATTTTGTTAGAGTTGAGTAATTAAAGTAGGTAGGGTAGCTTCCAGTTGTTGGGCTACTATCTGAGATATCCTATCATTTTCAGTGGTATCAGGGTTCACAGGGTTCACGGGTGTTTCTTCCCCAAGCCTGGTCCTGGGTCGTCCCACTCGAACTGTTCTTCTGACAGGCTGAGTGTTTCTTTTTGGCTGCATGATTCACTATAGTGAATTTCAATGTTAGTATTGCAAATAAATATCTTAACACAAAAATTATTTAATATAATTCAAACAAACATGTTATCACAAAATACATATATCAGTTAAGATCTTATTTCTTTTTATTCTAATAAGTTAAACTATAAACTTTCAGGTTCTACTAAGCCATTTCCAGATCTTGGTGAAGATACTCTTCTTGGGTGTCTTGAGCTTTTTAATATCCTTTTGGATTTTCCAGGTTCCCAGCTGTATCTTCTTATGTTTCTTAAGAGTCTGTCGAGCTGCCTTCACCTGATCCAACTTTGGCTTAATAATTCTATCTTCATCTTTTGAAAGATCAAAAGATTGTCTTTCTAAATTCTCAGGTTGTTTAGCTTTAAATTTATGTCCACGTAGTATCTTTTTCCTAGGAGTCTTAATTGTATATCCTACCATGTGTACTGGTGCACGTCTAACATAAAATTTTGTCTTATTCTCCATTTCTGTTGGGGTAATGTCCATAGCCTGTTAAGGTTCCAGCTCAGGTACTATTTCTTTAGGACTGCTATGGTATGGATCTTCTGAAGGGTCAGTTTCATAATGATAACTATCTGAATTCATACTGCAAAATTCCTTAACAATATTTCACAGAAGGAGTTAGTCAAATAACTTATCAAAATTTTTTGTTAGAATATTAATCATAAAATTTCACATAATTCACATAGCTTCACATAAAATCATAAAGCATAATTTTGAGCTTATGGTTATAGTCTAGTTATTTACTTAAAATAACTAATTCCCTATAACCAATGACTCTCATACCAACCTGTCATATCCCGGCGAAAGCGTGAACGATATGCTTGGAATGTGACTAGCTTTTATCAGAGTGCATTGCTTATAGTGAAGTAAACACAGATATAATATGAAACAGAACATAGACATGCTTTTATTAATACTAGAGGAATTACATCTTTTACATAATATACCAAAATTAGATGTAATTAATTACAACTAAGTTACAGCATGTCTAAAATCTATGAAAATGTGCATCCACGTACACACTTCCGTCAACAATGTTGACGGTCAGTGTTACACAGACTCGTCCCACAACTTCGCTCCAACCATCGTGAACCTCAAAGCTGAAATCAAATGTATTACTCATTTCCTGAAAAAGTACACTTAAACCAGTCAACAAAAATGTTGGTGAGAACATAGGTTTAATCCAGACAAAATATTTTGTTGATGTATCAATTACAACCAAACCTGCTCACAACATAATCATACTGTCACGAAATAATCATAAAATCAGATAATATTACATCCTAACCCCCATTCAGTTAGATGCAGGAAAATAGTAGCAACACTCATCCGGTTGGTACAAATATTTCCCTAAGTAACGTTACCAATATTATTGACCGGTTCCTCATTCGAACTAATGGTTGTGTCGTAAATGACAGTAAGCTAACAAAAATATTTTCAAAACAGTACATCAACCCAAACAGTATACTTTTTCCCCCAAAACATTGCTGAATACCAAATGGTTGAAAATGGGGCTATGAACTCACCGTGTCTTCTCACTTGAACCTAACAAGACAGTTCATAGTGTCAGAAAATATTTTCTTTAGAATTTTTGAAACCTCAGATGTAAGTATCTATTGAAGTTCTACCAATAATGTTATCACAAAAACTTCCCCAAATTGTTTATACATAATTTGTTCACAAATTAGTATAAATTCTACATAAATTTTCAAAATACTTACTGTTGTCCACAAATCCCCAAAAAAATCTTATCCAAAAATTCAGTAACATCTCATAATTTTTACAACCTTCAAATCTTAACAGATTATTTTCTGTAAATTCAATAATATTCTCAAAAATAATTAAAAATAGCTTCTGCTAACGAAAAATTTCCACAATTTCACAGAAAACTCCTTATTCAAAAACAAGTATCTTATAATTATGTCAAGGTTCAAATCATAACATAAAAGTTTCTATAATTTCTACAATAATTGAATTATTTAGGAAAAATATTTATACTATTCCAAAAATTATGAAAATTATATATTCTGTAGCCTCGTATTTAACATTACATCTATGATTTTATCAAAATTTATTATTCACTTTAACTATTTAATATGATTTATTTACTGAAGAACATATAAAAATTCATATTTTAATCATAATATGGAATAAAATTCTGAAATAATTCCAGAGATTTTTATACCTCAAAAGAATCATTCTATAATTTTATCAGAATTTTCCCGAATTTATTAATATTTTTGACATTTTCTTCTATTTTCTATTATAAAATAATTTATATAAATTATTTTACTTATCAAAATTTTATCAAAGTTTCCAGTTTATTATTTCAGAATAAAAACAATAATTTTTCAATGTTTATTCCTAGAATTGCTTACATTTGATATTTATTTGATTTTTCTTAATAATTATGATATATATTTTGAAAATTCAAATATCTCTTTCTAAATTATAAGTTCCTGAGTTTTGTAACTTATTATTCCAGATTTATGGTTTAAAGTTTCCCAAAATTGGTTTTGGGTGGCTAAGTCCTTTATATACATACATATCAATATGTATATATATATATATGTTTTGTTAACATATATGTAACTAAACCTTTTTATTCACCTTTTGAGGATGAACTTGATATGTTTCAGCTTCTTGATCTCAAGACAAGGTGGTGAGGATCTTGGATGGTGATGGTAGGTGTTGGTGATGGTAGGTGTTGGTGATGTGTTGTAGCTTGTCGGGTTTGTTGTTGTTGATGTTGTTTGTTGTTTGTTGTGTTTTAACCGAAGGTGGAGAAGGTAGTGGATGGTGGTGATGTTGGTGAAACAACCTGAGGATAAAAGGGACAGAAGGTGGCTGGAGATGATGATCAAGTGAAGATGAATGTTGATGGTATTAAGAAACCGAGAGAGAGAAGGAGATAATGGATTTTGGTTTGTGTTTGTATGTTGCGGATGGAAGGAGGCATATAAAGCTGAAATCGAGGGACAACTAAGGGTGTCATCATGGCTTCTAATACTAGGTTAGATGAGTAAGCAATAATAGGTTGGCTAGGTGTCTTGGTGGTGGTTTTAGGGAGGAACCGAGAGGAGAGGTGGCAATTTGTTATGTGTGTGGGTGTCTCAATGCAACCGAGAATGTCTAGGGGCTGCCACCTCTCTAGTTTTGTAATTATGTTTGTGTAGTAAAGTGTGAAAGCGAGAAGACCAAAGCTTAGATGGTGGTTTGGAAGAAACCGAGAGAAGGAGAAGATAGGTGGCACATATTGAGGGTATTCACATGTGAATGGAATGTTTAGGGTATTGGGATAGAAGACTAGGTTAGTAGAGTTTGACTTTGTAACCTACATACATGGATTAAGACAACATGGTGAAGGTTTCTATGTTTAATGAATAACCGAAGGTGGTGATGGTTCGAGTGGTATTTCACAAGGTGGCCGGGGGGGGGGGTAGTTTGGGTTAGTTTTCGAGTGATGATGGTTTAAGTGGTGTAAGGTAGTTTTAGAGTTTTAGTGTCTAGATTTAGGATTTAGTTTATATTTTGATGTGTTCACATATATACATATATATACCCGTAAGCATATATATATAGATGAGTTATATATATATATTAAATATTTATGTTTGCAATTGAAGATTTTCCTTATACACATATATATAGATAAACATGCATACGTAAAAACTTGTATAACTATACACGTAGGTGTGAGTTTTGGATATATAACATACCTGCACGCGAGACTACTCAACTTATATATATGCATGCAAACATGCATACGTAAATTTTCCATATATAAGCATGCATGCAACCACGCATAGGTATATTCAATTATAAATCTTGGTGATAATAAAAATAAAATAAAGAAAATTTTCCGACGTAGTAAATATAATAATAAAATATTTTTAGGGTTGTCACAGAAGACTTCAGATGTTAACAATCCTCATTATGATGATGACCATCCCTTTTTCATAAGATGATCAGGATCACTCAGACTCTCATAGTGTCTTCTCATGTCAAAGAGATCATGCAGAGGCAGATTGAACATATCCTGCCATGTGTAGATATGTTCAACACCTTGATCTCTTATAACATGCCATCTTTCTGGATTTGTAGTGTATGTCCAAGACAAGATGGGTCTTCCTGATGCTAGAGGAGCTGCTTGAATTGGAGTTGGTGGAGCATCCGCTTGTTGCACATCCTCAGGATGTTCTGACTCATCCTGGGTCTGGAGTTGGATGTTTCTTTCTTCTTTTTCTTTGAATTTCATTTGGAATCCATGCTTTTTCTCCTCTTTGAACTTTTTAACTGAGAAGACTAGCCTGCAGCACCTGATTGATCTTCTTTGTCTTTCTCAGTTGGGTCTTCCTCTCTCACAGGGGACAGATCCCTGCTATGGATCAGAAGTGGAAGCTTGCTGAGGTTCAGCAGGAGATTCAGGTTGTGTTGTCTTAAATGTTTCAACCTTAATCTCCACTTCCTGAGGGACTTGACTTGGTGGGGAGTGTAAGTTAGCAAGTTCACCTCTTTGAATCTTCTGCTTGATTACCTTGATGTGCTCAACCATGGTGGACAGAGACATAGGACCAAGTCTCCTTCTGGAGAATCCGTATAGCTTCAAGAAGCTCATCATCTTCTGCCTATCGGTAGACTTCTACATGTTTTTCTAGATGATGGCTCTTGACTTTACAGCCTCTTCCCTTAACTTTCTTTTGGTGATCTTTCTTTCTTTGACTATATCAAGTTCAAGTTGTTTGAGGTACTTAAACTTAATGTAGTCAAAGGTTAAGGGGAGAAGTGTATTAGCCTGATAGAGGCCTATGGCACTCAGGTAGTTTACCATGTTGATTCTATCCTTTCATTTGTCTACCTGAAGTTCTTGTGGAACCACATCCTCTTGTTCATGAGTTTCTTGAATTGGGGAAAGGGTAGGCACTTGCTTTTAGAGTCTTTTCTGTCTTATTTCTTCTTTGATTTTAGGAACTAACTCTGCATCCTCTTCCTCTTTTCTCTCTTTTGACAGTTCCATGTCAGCCAGTTCATTTAACTCATATAAGGGGAGGGAAATGATGTTATCAATGTCATAGTTCCTGGTTTGCAAATAGTTGATCCTGACTGTCCTTAACTCATCATCCTGAGTATTTCGTTTGGGGGCAGCCCTGATAGCACTTTCCATGAGTCTTGCAGACCCAGTAGAGGAACTTTCTCCTCAGAAGTCAATTTTCTTTTCCCTTTGTCACTCACAAACCTTTGTGACTCATGGTGGAGAGAGCTTTGGCCTTCATTGCTTGGTGTAGCTTCCAAGCTCTGGCCAGAGAGAGGTTAAGATGCACCTTCACCAGCAGGTGTCTCATCAAGGGAATAAACATCTGCAGCAGTTGATGGTGAGACAGGGCTCTCAGATTCTACCACTGGGCCTTCAGTCTAGGTTTCCCCTATGAAGCTAATCTTTGGGTCTGCCTCAATGTAAGGCCCCGTTCCCGGGCACCTCACAGTTGGTCATTCATCGCACATAAAACATACATTTATTTAAAACATCGCAGCGGAAATTAATTGTTTAAAACCATTTCATATATATTACTGATAACTTTTTCAAAGTAATACAACACGGTTAACAGTTACAAAATATTACAATTGCATTACATCACAAAAATGTCATTGTTATACTAATGGATGCCATCCTAAAAATGCTAAGTAGCTGCCCCGTGCCATCCTCAGCAACTTTTACCTGCCAACTGGAAAATACATAAAAGTCAGCGTTGCCGAGTGAGTTCTAGTCTTATAAATAAAATACTTTACTTTTGATATAAACTTTCTTTACTTTCATACGCGGTCATGCATCATACGAACAAATAGAGAGTATTACTTTTAACTTTCATTATCATTCATTTTCCACCATCATAGTCATAGCATGCTTTCATTTCATTCTTTTCATTAACATTCTCCTACTTTCGTTCTCATTCTTTCGTAACTTACTTATTATCATTCTTTTACTTTTATACTTGTTTACTTTCTTCCTTTCTTTCATACGTTACGTCATTCTTTTACGTTCATATGGATTGATGAACAATACCCCGAACATTGTGCATGAATCTCATGCTGGACCTGTGGTAATTAAACCACAAACATTATGCCCTAAGCTGATCCAGTCACCTAGGGCAAGTCATCTCTCCCATTCATTCAACCAATTGGTATACCCCGAACATTGTGCACGAAGCTGATGCTGGACCTGTGGTAATTAAACCACGAACATTGTGCCCAAAGATGATCCAGTCACCTAGGGCATACCCAAGGGCCTTGTCATTCTCAATGATTGACCCTCTGTGCATACTTTTGGGTAGCTAACCCGTAACACAATTGAGCTAACGACAACATGGTCGTCCACCTCTTTTCATTTGCTTGCAAGCCATTCTTTCGTTCGTTACGTTTTACTTTTCATCTTTGTTATCTTTCACTTCGTTACGTTATTCTTTACGTTCTTTCATACATTAGTTATACTACGTAAAGTAATAATATAATATTTAACGTATTTTATAACATATAATAAATACCTTTGCATACCATTAAAGGATAACACATTTTACGTACCATACATCATCCATACATTCCATGACCCTAAAACATCCCCTAATCATGCTTAAAATGGGTAATCATTGCCCATACGTGAAATCAAGTCAAACCCTAAACTTTCTGTTTTTCCTAAAATTTTAGAAATTATTCTAAGTGTCTAGGCGCATGGGCACTATTTGGGCATTTCTGCCCTGTTCAGGCGTTTTGCTACTATGCAGGCGTCTGGACTTACACTTGGTCATTTTCACTTTGCCGCATGGGCCTATTTAGGCGCATCACTTGGTCATTTTCACTTTGCCGCATGGGCCTATTTAGGCGCATGGGCACTATTCAGGCGCTTGGGCCTAACACTTTCTGGGCAATTTTCCAGACATTTGGGTACTATTCAGGTACATGGCCCTGACTTAGGCGCATGGACACTTAGGCGATTGGAAACTGTTTAGGCGGTTGGGGTTTTGGGCGGTTGGGAACACTTAGTAAATCAGACCGTTGGAGGCATGGCCACTATTTAGGCGCATGGGCAACTAACTTTCACAAAATTAACATAAATCAGTCCCAATTCATCTTATATCATGGTCTAAGCTCAGTTGTAAAATTCTAAGCATCATCAAACGTTCATACACAAATATAAATCCCAAATTTACCCCCCACCCACATACACTTTCGCACACACACACATATGGTTGAAAACCCATTTTCATAAAAACATGAACACATGCATTTCCAGCCCCAAAATTTGTTAAAAACATGTTAAAAAGGGGGTTCTAGAACTCACCTTTGCTGCTTCCAAGTTCAAACTCCTCAACTTGGGCTTTTCCAAAGATTCGGACGCCTAGATGTGTCTAAAACACACAAACCCAAACAAACATATACATTTAAACAAGCAGCCGAGACTAAAACCCAATATGAAAACTTAAAACTTCCAATTTCTTACCTTAAATCTGACTTTCTTGTTCTTCTTCTTTGAAAGCTCGAATTCTGCTTTTTCTCTCTCTACAATCCGAATGAAGAGTGTTGTGTAGACCAAAATGGGCGGCCATACCACCTTTATGCACCAACTTTTTATTCTTTTGTCTTTTTGACACTTTTTACCCTCTACTTAGGTTAAATTACATTTCTCCTCTTTACTCTCATTTATTCTTTCCTTCTTTCTCTTCTCTAAAAATATCTAGATGTTACAAGTCCACCCCCTTATATAGGTTTCGTCCCCGAATCCTGTTATTCCTCAAACAGATGAGGGTTGTTGCCTCATCTCTTCTTCAGTCTCCCACGTAGAATCACATCCCTTCCTGTGCTTCCACTGTACACGCAAAAGAGGAACCACTTTATTCCTTAACCTTTTCTCTTTACGATCAATGATCGCCACTGGTTGCTCCACATAATTGAGCCGTTCATCTACTTCGATATCTTCCAGTGGTACAACCATATCTTCGTCTATCAAACACTTCCGCAGATTAGATACATGGAATGTCAGGTGAATTCCACTTAACTCATCGGGTAGTTCTAACCTATATGCCACCTCTCCGACTCGAGCAATGATTCGAAAAGGCCCTATGTATCTCGGGCTCAACTTGCCCTGCTTTCTAAATCGAATGATACCCTTCCAAGGTGAGACCTTTAACATAACCCTATCACCCACCTAGAACTCAATCGGTCTACGACGTTTATTGGCATACGACTTTTGCCTATCTTTGGCTGCCTTCATAAAGGCTTTGATCTTTTCTAACTTCTCAGTCATAGCTTCAATCACCTTAATACTTCCCAACTCTTTCTGACCAATGTCACCCTAACAAACGGGTGTACTGCATCTCCTATCGTATAGCATCTCGTATGGTGGCATGCCAATGCTGGCATGATAACTATTGTTGTACGAGAATTCTGCTAACGGTAAACGGTCATCCCAACTTCCTCCAAAATCGATCACGCACGCTCGAAGCATGTCCTTGAGTGTCTGGATCGTCCTCTCAGACTGACCGTCCGTCTGAGGATGATAAGCCGTGCTAATGTGTAGCCTCGTTCCCATTGCATTGTGGAATTTCTTCCATAACTTGGATGTAAACCGAGTGTCACGATCAGACACAATAGACACCGGCACACCATGACAAGCTGCAATCTGTTTGATAAATAGATCTGCTAGTCTCTCAGAGGAATACATCTCGCGAATCGGTAGGAAGTGTGCACTCTTCATCAAAGGATCAACTATCACCCATATAGCATCATACCCTCTCGGGGTACGCGGTAACTTCATAATAAAGTCCATGGTGATATGCTCCCACTTCCACTCGGGTATATCCAAAGGTTGGATTTTCCGGTACGGCTTCTGATGCTCCGCCTTCACTTGCAAACAAGTAAGGCATTTACTCACATACTCTGCCACGTCACGCTTCATACCCGATCACCAGTAATCTTTCTTCATGTCGTGGTACATCTTGGTAGCACCGGGATGAATGGAGTATCGAGTCTTATGAGCCTCATACATGATCTTTCCACGTAAGTCCCTGTAACGAGGAATCTACATCCGTTCGAATCGGGTCCTAACACCAAGACTGTTCTCACCTAATTCCGTGACTAGACCTTTCACCCTTTCAGAGTTAAGACGATCTTCATTCAAAGCCTCGTCTTGAAACTCCTTGACCTACGTCATCACGTCAGAGGTCATAATCAACTGATAAGACTTCACCCGAATCGGCTCGAGTCTTTCCTTTCGGCTAAGGGCACCCGCCATCACGTTGGCTTTGCCCGAATTATAGTGAATCTCACAATCGTAATCCTTTATGAGCTCCAACCATCGCCTCTGCCTCATGTTCAAATCTTTCTCCTAGAAGAAGTACTTCAAGCTTTTATGATCTGTGAAGATGGTGCACTTCGTCCCGTATAGGTAGTGCCGCCAAATATTCAAGGCAAAACCCACAGCTGCTAGTTCAAGATCATGCATCGGATAGTTGACTTCGTGGGTTTTCAACTGTCGGGATGCGTAGGCTATCACCCTTCCACGTTGCATCAATACGCAACCTAGCCCAGAATAAGAAGCGTCCGAATATACCACTAAGTCGTCACTACCTTTGGGTAATGTCACGACAGTACCTGTGTTAATCTCTCCTTTAACTCCTCGAAAGCATCCTCCTGTTCTCGACCCCATACGAACTTTACATCCTTACAAATCAGTTTACTCAAAGGTGAGGCTACCATAGTAGCCCGCCAATCCTAAGAAGCTACGAATCTCGGATGGCGTCTTTGGAGACTTCCATTGCATCACGACCTCAACCTTTGTCGGGTCCACCACGATTCCCTGAGCATTTACCATGTGACCTAGAAATTGCACTTTGCGCAACCAAAAAGCGCACTTGGAGAACTTAGCATACAGCTTCTCCTTTCTCAATGTATCCAACACTTCCCGAATGTGACCGGCATGCTCTTCTTCACTCCTTGAATAAATCAAGATATCATCAATAAATACAATCACTGATTTATCTAACATCGGCCAACACACTCGATTCATCAAGTCCATAAAAGCAGCTAGCGCGTTGGTTAAACCAAAGGACATAACGAGAAACTCGTAGTGTCCATAACGCGTGCGAAAAGCTATTTTAGGAATATCTTGCTCCTTCACCTTCAACTGATGGTAGCCGGATCGAAGATCTATCCTCGAGAACCAACTGGCACCTTAGAGCTGATTGGACAAGTCATCAATCCTCGGTAATGGATACCGATTCTTCACCGTCAACTTGTTCAATTCACGGTAATCAATACACATCCTCATACTACCATCCTTTTTCTTCACAAATAAGACCGGAGCACCCCCAAGGAGAGATACTCGGTCTAATAAACACCTTATCGAGCAACTCCTGCAGTTGCTCCATCAATTCCTTCATCTCTGAAGGAGCCAAATGATACAGTGCCTTAGTGACAGGCTGAGCGCTGGGTATCAAATCAATTTGAAATTCAATTTCGCGATCCATGGCACACTTGATAAGTCCTCTGGAAACACATCGGGAAAGTCACACACCACCAGAACATCGGACAGTTGTGGTGTTGACATGTCAGCATCCTTCACATAGGCCAAATAAGCACTACATCCACGCCTCATGCACTTTCCCACCACCGCCATCGAAATCACTTTCGGAATCGTCGTAATTCGATCACCGTATATCGTCACCAAACTCCCGTCAGGTGCTGTCAGTCTAATCATCTTCTTACGACACATGATGTTTGCTTCATAGGTTGCTAACCAATCCATCCCTAGCACTACATCACATCCACCTAGGGGCATCACGTGTAACTTAGCAGCAAACCTATGAACCTCTAATTCTATGGCACAGTCCTCTATCATATCAGTAACTCTATCGGACTTACTAGTAGCAGTTTATACATCGAAGGGCTTATCAATACGTCAACTACTAAAAGACAATTTAGCACAGAAAGCAGTAGAAATAAAACTCCTAGTAGCACCAGAATCAAATAACACAGAAGCAAGAGTTTGGTTTACTAAAAACGTACCTGACACAACATCAGGGTCCGTCCTAGCCTCCTCTCTAGTCATCATCAATGCTCTGGCGTTTGCCCTTTGCTCCTCAGTTCTGACCTTCTTCCCTGCTTCAAAACTCTCTGCCCTCGGCTTCTTGCATTCCCTGCTCAGGTGGCCTACTTCATCGCAGTTAAAGCACCTCGCTGCTCTGCATTCTCTAGAGATGTGGCCAGGCTTCCCGCACTTGAAACAAACATTAAGCCCCAGCCTACACTCATCAGTGTTCTTCTTTCAACACTTCCAGCATCTCTTCACTCCTAAGCCTACGGCAGCCATCTGTCGATCATCCACCCTCGCTCTCTTGTCATTTGGGGTAAAGCCACCACGCCCAAACCGTTTTCGATTCCAGTTCCGATCATCACCACCTGTCTTCTTCTTCTCAACCACCATCACCTCCCTCTCATCATACAATCTCCCAGCCAAGTCAACCGCCGAGCTAAACGTACTCGGTCAGGCGGCGATCATATGCCTACGTATATCTGTCGGCAAGCCCTGAATATATCTCTTAATCTTTCATGACATGGGCGTCACCTGATCTGGCACCAGCCGTGCCATCTCGTTGAACGTGGTGGTCTACTGTTGATGTGTCATGGTTCCCGCCTCCAGCTGCAGTAACTCCCTCTCCACCTTATCCAACTCCCGATGAGGACAGGACTCCTCAATCACCAACTTCTTCAGCTCACCCCACCTTATCCTACCAATCTCCCTGCTACCCTCAGCTTGGACAATGTTGTCCCACCAGCATAAAGCCGAGTCCACAAATGAATAGGTGGCAAACTTGACCTGCTGGTCCTTCTGAAACTCGCTGATTTCCAGAATAGCCTCCATCTCCCTTACCTATCGGTGAGCAGCAGCAGCAGTGCCATTGCCATCAAAGGTAGAGAGCTTGCATCTTTGGAATGCCCCATAATTACAGCCTCGTGCTGCCTCCGGCACAGGCTCCTCTTCCTCCTCTTCCTCAAGGGATAACCGTCTTGGTCTCGGGTTGCTCTCTCCCTCCCAAAGACATGCTCCTATCCCTCCTCTCTCCTTCTCTAACAAACTTAATCACTTCGGTCACTACAGACGGCAGGATCGTCTGCATGACCTGATGAACCTCCTCCACCACGACCTCCTTAACTGAGGCCCTCAAATTAGCACTCTCATCACCACCCCCCAGATGAGGGGACTCAGGCTCCTCATGGGTCACTTTCTCAACCCTGGGCCTTCCTCTTATGACCCGTGGTCTAGCACCACATCCATCACGTACTCCGTCTCATGAAGCCTTAGAAGATCTACCTCCAGCCATCCTCCAATACACTATAAGATTTAAACACTAACACGGTCATTCAAGGTAATAGCTTAGTTTATGTCAAGTATAGTAATTCCCTAATTACAGTGGCCAGTTATGATTAGCCACTTACTTTACTCTTCATACCCCAAGCATTTCCTATCCTGACTACATCAATATTTAAATCTACTAAGGGCAAATAGATCAAATAACATACGCACATAATACCGGTTAACGTTAACGAAAATACCTGATCGCACGTAGCTACTTGGACTGGCATCCCTTCCCATGTCCCATTCTCAGTTTAAGTTTAGGTTTCTTTTGAAAGTATTTACCCGTTTCACTTAACCAATCCATTCCTACTACGATATCAAATCCTCCTAACTTAATAGGTATCAGATTTATATCAAAACAATACTCATCTAAATTCAAGATGCAGTTAGGAATAATTTCATCAGCTTCAATTATCTTACCATCAGCTAATTCTATCACATAAATATCACGTAATTTTTCAGATGCTGAATTAATAGCTGGTCTAAAAGTATGTGAAACAAAACTGCGGGTTGCTCCTGTATCAAATAATACTTTAGCGAACTGATTATTGATAAGGAACGTACCCGTAACTACTTCTGGTTCATGACGAGCTTCATCAGCTTGTATCACAAAAGCTCTTCCACGGGGGTTGTTTTGGTTAGCTGGAGTCTTACCTTTTCGTTACGGACATTCATTCCGGAAATGATTTTCACTTCCCCACTGAAAACAGACGGTTTTAGGGTTAGTAGGGTTTTTGTAGTCTCGAGAAACATGTCCCTTCCTTTTGCAGTTATAACACACCACTGTTATACAGTTTCCGGTATGATATCCTTGACAGATGTTACACTGTGGTGGTTTTTCTATTTTCTTCCCATGAGTTGTTGCTAGAAAGTTTCTTGATAAAGGTCGGGCTACTCTTTTCTGGGAACTTTCTCCAATCTTTTTCCAGGATGATTTTCAGTCCATTTCCTTTTCTCTCCTACCTGTTGATGACCTAATGATCCATTCCTGATCATTTCATCTGTCAGACTTCCTGACAAAATTACTGCTTCTTGGAAGGTTTTGGTTCTAGCAGATTTCACTAGTCCTCTTATTTGTGGCACTAATCCCCAGATATGCCTTCCTATTCTTTTAGATTCCGGGGTTATGAAATGTGGTACTAATCTGGATAGCTCATTATACCTATCAGTATACTCCCGGTGTGCGGATCCTTTCATTTCTAATGCTAAGAATTCAGTCTCTAGTTTCTCTATCTCGTTGTAAGGACAATGTTTTTCTATCATGAGGTTTCTAAATTCTTCCCAGCTTAGCTTATTCATAATATTTCTACCTCTAGTGTGTACCTCCATTTTCCACCAGGATTGTGCTTCTCTTTTAAGAGAATGGGAAGCAAACAGTGTCTTGAAGTTTTCAGCACAGTTACTGATTTCCAGGACTCCTTCCATGTCATCTAGCCATCTTAATGCTTGTACTGCTCCACCATTCCCATCAAATTCCCGAGGTCTACAGGATATAAAAGTTTTATAGGAGCATACTTTTGAAATTCCATTTAAAATTTCTTCTTCCTGTCTTTCTTCTAAATTCATATTTACAGGCCCTACTAGGTGCATGGGCACTATTTGGGCGTTTCTGCCCTGTTCAGGCGTTTTGCTACTATGCAGGCTTCTGGACTTACACTTGGTCATTTTTCACTTAGACGCATGGGCCTATTTAGGCGCATGGGCACTATTCAGGCGGGCTTGGGCCTAACACTTAGTCATTCTGGGCAATTTTCCAGACGTTTGGGTACTATTCAGGCGCATGGGCCTGACTTAGGCGCATGGCCACTTAGGCGGTTGGGTACTGTTTAGGCGATTGGGGTTCTAAGCAGGTTGGGAACACTTAGTAAATCAGACCGTTGGACGCATGGGCCACTATTTAGGCGCATGGGCAACTAACTTTCACAAAATTAACATAAATCAGTCTCAATTCATCTTATATCATGGTCTAAGCTCAGTTGTAACATTCTAAGCATCATCAAACGTTCATACGCATATATAAATCCCAAATTTACCCCCCACCCACATACACATTCACTCACACATACGGGTGAAACCCATTTTCATAAAAACATGAACACATGCATTTCCAGCCCCAAAATTTGTTAAAAATGTTAAAAAGGGGGTTCTAGAACTCACCTTTGCTGCTTCCAAGTTCATACTCCTCAACTTGGGCTTTTCCAAAGATTTGGACACCTAAATGTGTCTAAAACACACAAACCCAAATACACATATACATATAAACACATATACATATAAACATGCAACCGAGACTAAAACCCAATATGAACACTTAAAACTTCAAATTTCTTACCTTAAATCCGACTTCCTTGTTCTTCTTCTTTAAAAGCTCGAATTCTGCTTTTTCTCTCTCTACAATCCGAATGAAGAGTGTTGTGCAGACCAAAATGGGCGGCCATACCATCTTTATGCACCAACTTTTATTTTTTTCTTTTTGACACTTTTAACCCCTCTACTTGGGTTAAATTACATTTCTCCTCTTTAATCACGTTTATTCTTTCCTTCTTTCTCGTCTATAAAAATATCCGGGTGTTACACTCAACATCCAGTTGACCGATGGTATTACCTAATTGCCATAGTCTTCTTCTGAAGCTGAACTCTGCAGTGATCCTGTCTTAATCCTTTGAGCCAATCTGTCAGCTTGTCTAGATTGGCCTTGGTTGATAAGTGGCATGTTGACAAGGTCAAGACTTTCATAAAAGTTCAAGGTATGAAACTTGAAGACTTCTTGCTGCCCTTGAATTCTTTGAAGAATGAGAGCTCTTCTATCAGCATCATATCTTCACCTAATAATATGATTTGAAGTTGGTGGAAATGACATAGCCCTTGGGATGCCTTTCTCAAAGAGACTCCTAATGACAGAGTCTATACTATCCACATCAATGTGAACTTGAGAAAGTTGCTGAGTATGCACACTTGCACGTGAGGATGGTGAGTCCTTAATGTCCATACTCCTTGAAGAACTCCTAGGTTCTATGACTGTAATGACTTTCTCCCCCTTTTTGGTAGTATCACCCTCTTGCATAGGTGAGCTAGGAGTTAGGTCAATCACATTCACAGGTTCTTGTGTTCCCGGTTGAGCTCCCCTTAAAGGTCTCCCAGCTAGTTTTTCTTGAAGATAAGAAATCTCAAGTTGCTGATCATTGACCCTGTTTTGCAAGGTAGTCACTATAGATTCAAGATGACTAACATTGGAGACTAAATAAGTGCATGTTTTTTACAGCTTTTGCTCCTTTAGACTCAGATTCCCCTCATCTTAATCAAAAGAATCATTGAGGGATGAGAGAATTGGACCAAGGTCTTCTTCCTCATCACCAGCATGGTGTCCTTGGCTGCTGGATTTCCTATGCTCAGTGATAGCTTCAATTGAAGTGTCAATGAGCTGAGTTGCCATAGTTAAGGTCTGAATGATGTAATCACTTGCTGAAGTGAGAGCCTCTTCCATATGGATATCCAGAACAGGTTTAGAAGTATCCACCTCAGTGATAGGTGACTGATTTGGGCTAGACCTAGGCGACTCAGGAGCACTCATCTCTCTTTGAGGAGTGGAGTAGTAGGGAGACTCATGGTACTCACTAACACCTAAGTCTTCATCAGTATAGAAGTCAAGATTAGGAATGGGTTGGTGTGACGACCCTAAAAATTCTTTTATTATATTACGTTACAATCACGATTAATGTTATGTTTAGTATGTATATATTATAGATATACGTGTGCATGTTTGCATGCATGCCGATATATTAGTGATTTATGTATACATGTATGTTTTTGTACCCGAAACTCACATATACATGTATATATATACCAGTTTTTACGTATGCATGTTTATATACATACATGTACGTGGAAAATTCTTAGAATAGAAATATATATGATTGGTATATATGTATATAAAACTCGCTTATATATATATACGAGTATACATGTGTATATACACAATAAAACTCAACTAAACTAAATCCTAAACCTAAAAACTAGAACCTAAAACTAATAATCCAAAACCACAACATACCACCCTACCTAAACCATCTTTTGGCTAAAACTACCAACCCAAACCACCCTCCCAAACACCACTATCGAACCACCCAAAACCGCCCACACCCAAAACCACTAAACCATCATTATAAACCAAACTCATGGAATAAATATTAACACCCTTAGAAGCCAAGTTTCATTTTTTTTCTTTCAAAAGAGAATAGCAATCCCCAAAGCACCCCTCGGGTTCATGCATTCACCTCACAAAAACCGCCATCCATGCATCAATTTTCTTGCTTTCACACACCACAATCCATTACCACACCACCCTATCATACATCTAGATGTTCTTGTTGATTAAGTAACTTAGTGTTCACACTAGAACCTCCCCAAAAATCGCCACCTTGCATGTAAAACTGCCACCTTTCTCTCGGTCTCTTCCTAAACCCGCCACCAAGATACCTAGCAAACCAACACATCTAAGCTATGTAGATGACTCACCCTAGCTATGAAATGATGATGTTGGAGATGACAATCAACCGAGGGGCTATATACACCCTTTCCTTTCGGTGCTTGTAAAAACAAAACACCCAAACCTCTTGCTCTCTCTCGGGTTCAATACAAAGCAACACAATCACCCAAGTTCCTTCGACAGCCACCAGTAACCATCTACTATCCCTCTCCATCCCTCGGTTACAACCAACTTTAGAATCAACTCACATCGTCTACCATCATTGTCTCTTCATCCTCGGCTTCAACAAACACACCACCATCACTCACTCTCGGCTTCTACACAAACAACTGACACACCACCATCACCAACCGTAATCACCATCACCCTTACAACTCTTCTCTCGATCTCAAGGTAGCCAAAAACTCCTCACAAGGGTTAGTTAATTATCTTTATTATTTTGATTACATATGTGTTACTAAACACATAAACAAGCTAGTTTTGGTACTAAAAATACCAAAACCAATCTTGAAAGTATTGTTAGTCATTAATCACTAGCAATGAGTCACAAAAACCCAGAAACTTATGATAAAAAGATGTATTTGGAATTTACAAGATTAAATCTTGTAAATATTCAAGAAAATCTAGAAAAATATTAAACAACTGCAATTGTGGAAATAAACATTGAAAATTCTCACTTATATACTGAAATACTATTCTGGAAACTTTGACAAAATCTTAATAAATAAATAATTTCTGTAAATTATTTTAAATAATGGAAAATATAAGAAAATATCAAAAATAGAAATAAATTCAGGAAATTTCTGATAAATTCACAGGATAATTATTTTGAGTTATAAAAGCCTCTAAAATTATTTTAGAATTTTATTCCTTATGATAATTAAGATATGGATTTTTATATGTTCAGCGGTAAATAAATCAGAATAAATACTTAACATAAATGATAAATTCTAAGAAAATCATAGATGTAATATTAAATATGAGTCTATAGAATATATAATTTTGATAATTTTTGGAGTAGTATAAATAGTTTTGCTAAAAATTTAGGTTATTGTGAAAATTTCAGAAACTGATATATTATGATTTGGACTTTGATATAATTATATGGTACTTGGTATTGCATGTGAAACCGTCTGTAAAAGTTTGGGAATTTATTAAGAAAAGAAGCTATTTTTAAACAATTATGGAAATTTTATAAATATTACAAAAAATAATCTGTTTGGAGTTAGATGTTATAAAAATTATGGGATATTACTAACTGTTGAGATCAAGTTCTGTGAAATTTTGGTCATTTTTGGATAATCATAGGTATTTATGATGATTTATGGGACTCTGGACTAAATTTAAAGCAAATAATGTATAAATAATTTGTGGGAAATTTTGTGATAACATTATTGGTAGAACTTCCAAAAGATACTTCCATCTAAGGTTCTAAAAATTTTCAAGAAAATATTGTCTAATATTGTGAACTATTTTATAGGTTCAAGTTGGAACACACGGTGAGTTCATAGCCCTATTTTCAACCGTTTGGTATTCAATAAAGTTTTGGGGGAAAAAGTATACTGTTTGGGTTGATGTATCATTTTTGAAAATATTTTTGTTGCTTACTGTCATTTGCGATACAACCATTAGTTTGAGTGAGGACCGTCCATAATATTAGTAGCGCTACTTAAGAGAATATTTGTACCAACCGGATGAGGGTTGCTACTATTTTCCTGCATCTAACCGAATGGGGGTTAGGATGTAATATTATCTGATTTTGTGAATTATTTCGTGACAGTATGATTATGTTGTGAGCAGGTTTGGTTGTAATTGATACATCAACAAAATATTTGTCTGGATTAAACCTATGTTCTCACCAACATTTTTGTTGACAAGTTTAAGTGTACTTTTTCAGGAAATGAGTAATTCATTTGATTTCAGCTTCGAGGTTCATAATGGATGCGGTGAAGTAGTTGGGAGGGTCTGCGTCACGCTGACCGTCAACATCGTTGACGGGAGCGTGTATGTTGACGTGCATTTTCATAGATTCTAGACATGCTGTGATTTGGTTGTAAAAACAATTACATCTAATTTTGTAATCTATGTACAAGATGTAATCCTACTATTATTAATAAAACCATGTCTATGTTATGTTTCTATATATTATGATCGTGTTTATTTTACTATAAACAATGCACTCTGATAAAAGCTAGTCACATTCCACCCATATCATTCACGCTTCCGTCGAGATGTGACAGGTTGGTATCAGAGCCATTGGTTATAGGGAATTAGATATTATCAAAATATCTAGACTATAATCATAAGCTCAAAATATACTTTATGATTTCATGTGAAATACGTGAATTATGTGAAATTCTGTGATTTTGTGACTAAGATTCTAACAAAATTTTAATAGTTATTTGACTAATCATTTTGTGAAATACTGTTAAGAAATCTGTGCAGCTATGAATATTATCACTATGAGACCGACCCTTCAAAGTGTCCATACCATAGCAGTCCTAAGGAGATAACACCAGAACCAGAATCTCAACAGGCTATGGATGTTTCCCTAACAGAAATGGAGAATAAGACAAAATTTTATGTTAGACGTGCACCAGTACACGTGGGAGGATATACAATTAAGACTCCTAGGAAAAAGATACTACGTGGACACAAACTTAAAGCTAAGTAATCTGAGTATTTAGAAACACAACCTCCTGATTCTCCCAAAGATGAAGATAGAATTATTAAACCAGAGTTGGATTAGGTGAAGACAGCCCGACAAACTCTTAAGAAACTTAGGAGGATACAGCTGGGAATCTGGAAAATCCAAAAGGATATCAAAAAGCTCAAGACACCCAAGAGAAGTATTTCACCAGGATATGGAAATGGCTCAGTAGGAACTAAAAGCTTATAGTCTAACTCTTTAAGAATAAAAGAAATAAGAGCTTAATTGATAAATGTACTTTTGTGACAACATATTTATTTGATTCGTGTTAAATAATTTTTGTGTTAAGATATTTATTTGCAATACTAACATTTAAATTCACTATAGTGAATCATGCCGCCAAAAAGAAACACTCAGCCTGTCCGGAGAACAGCTCGAGCCGGACGACCCAGGACCAGACTTGGGGAAGAAACACCCGTGAACCCTGATACAACTGAGAATGATAGGATATCTCAGATAGTAGCCCAACAACTGGAAGCTACCCTACCTACCTTAATTACCCAACTCCAACAAAATCTGAATTTTGGAACTACCTCAAACCCACCAGCAGGGCCTGAAAACATGAATATGGAAGAACGACAGGAAGAAGAGATTCTAAATGGAATTTCAAAGGGATGCTCCTACAAAACCTTTATGTCCTGTAGACCTCGGGAATTTGATGGAAAAGGTGGAGCTGTACAAGCTTTAAGATGGCTAGAAGACATGGAAGGAGTCCTGGAAATCAGCAACTATGCTGAAAACTTCAAGACGCTATTTGCTTCCCATTCCCTTAAAGGAGAAGCACAATCCTGGTGGAAAATGTAGGTACACACTAGGGGTAGAAACGTTATGAATAAGCTGAGTTGGGAAGAATTTAGAAATCTAGTGATAGAAAAATACTGCCCATATAATGAAGTAGAAAAACTAGAGGCTGAATTCTTAGCACTAGAGATGAAAGGGTCTGCATACCGGGAATATACTGATAGGCATAATGAACAATCCAGATTAGTACCACATTCTATAACCCCGGAATAAAAAAGAATAGGAAGGTATATTTGGGGATTAGTGCCACAAATAAGAGGACTAGTGAAATCTGCTAGAACCAAAACCTTCCAGGAAGCAGTAATCCTGTCAGGAAGTCTGACAGATGAAATGATCAGGAATTGATCATTAGGTCATCAACAGGTAGGAGAGAAAAGGAAATGGACTGAAAACCACCCTGGAAGAAGATTTGGAGAACGCTCCTAGAAAAGAGTAACCCGACCTCCACCAAGAAACTTTTTGGGAACAACTCAGGGGAAGAGAGTAGAAAAACCACCACAGTGTAATATCTGTCAAAGATATCATACAGGGAACTGTATAACAGTGGTTTGCTATAATTGCAAAAGGAAGGGACATATTTCTCGAGACTGCAAAAACCCTACCAGCACAAAAACGGTCTGCTTTCAATGTGGAAGTGAAAATCATTTCTGTAATGAATGTCCACAACGAAAGGGCAAGGCTCCAGCTAACCAAAACAACCCCCGTGGAAGGGCTTTCGTGATACAAGCTGATGAAGCTCGTCATGAACCAGAAGTAGTCACGGGTACGTTCCTTATCAATAACCAGTACGCTAAAGTATTATTTGATACAGGAGCAACTCGTAGTTTTGTTTCACATACTTTTAGACCATTACTTAGTCTAACATCTGAGAAATTACGTGACATCTATATGATAGAATTAGCTGACAGTAAAGTAATTGAAGCTGACGAAATCATTCCTAATTGCATCTTGAATTTAGATGAATACTGTTTTGATATAAATCTGATACCTATCAAGTTAGGAGGATTTGATATCGTAGTAGGAATGGATTGGTTGAGTACAAATCATGCTGAAATCATTTGTGATAAGAAAATGATTAAAATTCCTTTAATTAAGGAAGACAAAACTCTCTGCATATATGGTGATAGGCCAAATAATACCGTGAAATTGATTACTTGTGAAAAAGCACAAAAATGCCTTAACAAAAATTGTTTAGCATTCTTGGCTCATATAGTTGATACAAAACTTGATAAGGAAAATTTTGAAAGTGTTCCTGTTATAAATGAATATGCTGATGTTTTTCCTGATGAACTACCTGGATTACCACCTCCTCACCAGGTAGAATTTAAAATAGAATTGATACCAGGAACAGCCCCTATTGCCAAAGCACCTTATCGTTTAGCACCAACTGAGATGAAAGAACTCATGACTCAGTTACAGGAACTATTAGATAAAGGATTCATACGTCCTAGTGTATCACCTTGGGGAGCACCAGTTCTGTTTGTCAAAAAGAAAGATGGAACCCTTAGAATGTGTATTGATTATAGAGAACTTAATAAGGTTACCATAAAGAATAGGTATCCACTCCCTAGAATTGATGATCTGTTTGACCAACTACAGGGATCTAGTTATTTCTCAAAAATAGACTTAAGATCTGGATATCATCAATTAAGGGTACAGGAAGATGACATTTCTAAGACTGCATTCAGAACTAGATATGGCCATTATGA
Organism: Flaveria linearis; assembly: GCA_024085815.1. Classification (NCBI taxonomy): domain Eukaryota; kingdom Viridiplantae; phylum Streptophyta; class Magnoliopsida; order Asterales; family Asteraceae; genus Flaveria; species Flaveria linearis. Next base: position 20,223,534 of record CM044007.1, on the reverse strand, counting down.
ATTCCTTGTGATGCCATTTGGGCTAACCAACGCTCCAGCAGTATTTATGGATCTAATGAATAGAGTGTGTAAACCTTACTTAGATAAATTTGTTATAGTCTTCATAGATGATTTTTTAATTTATTCTAAGAACAAGGAAGACCACGAACAACACCTAAGGTTAACACTAGAATTGTTACAAAAAGAAAAGTTATATGCCAAATTTTCAAAATGTGAGTTTTGGAAAAGGGAAGTACAATTCCTTGGGCACATAGTCAACCAAAATAGGATTCAGGTTGATCCAGCAAAGATAGAGGCAGTTAAGAAATGGGAAATTTCAAAAACCCCAACCAAAATACGTCAATTCTTAGGTTTAGCAGGGTACTATAGAAGATTTATAGAAAACTTCTCAAGAATAGCTCAACCGTTGACATAATTAACTCAAAGAGATCGAAAATATCTGTGGGGAGAAAAACAAAATGAAGCTTTTGAACTTCTCAAGAGTAAGTTATGTAGTGCACCCATATTAGCTTTACCAGAAGGAACAGATAATTTTATAGTATACTGTGATGCATCTCGTCAACGCTTTGGGTGTGTTTTGATGCAAAAAGATAAGGTGATTGCATATGCATCCAGACAACTTAGAGGTAGTGAAAAGAATTATACCACCCATGATTTAGAATTAGGAACTGTAATATTTGCACTAAAGATCTGGAGGCATTATCTGTATGGAACTAAGTGTATAATATATACGGATCACAAAAGTTTTCAACATATCTTTGACCAGAAAATGTTAAATATGAGGCAAAGAAGATGGGTAGAGTTACTAAGTGATTATGACTGTGAAATTAAGTATCACCCAGGTAAGGCAAACGTAGTTGCTGATGCTTTAAGTAGAAAAGAAAGAACAAAACCTTTATGGGTATGAGCAATGAAAATGGAACTACGTTCAGATCTATTAAGTCAGATACGGGAAGCTCAACAAAAAGATCTGCTGAAACTGAAAGGACAAATGAAAGACTTGAAAGAAGAAGTAGATGGAATACTGAAATTCAAAGGAAGAATCTGGATACCCAACAACAACCTGATTAGAACAACTATTCTGCAAGAAGCTCATAAGACAAGGTACTCTGTGCATCCAGGAAACAATAAAATGTATAAAGACTTAAAAAGCCAATACTGGTGGCCAGGTATGAAAAGATCAATTGGAGAATTTGTGGAACAGTGTGATGTTTGCTCAAGAATAAAAGCTGAGTATCAAAAACCTTCAGGCTACTTACAGCAACCAGAAATTCCAGAGTGGAAATGGGACCAAATTACAATGGACTTCATAACTAAGTTACCCAGGACCAGAAATGGATACGACACGATTTGGGTTATAGTAGATAGACTAACTAAGACTGCTCATTTCTTACCTATCCGAGAAGATTATAAAATTGAGAGGTTAGCAAGAATTTACATAAAAGAGATTGTGTCTAGACATGGAATACCTGTATCCATTATATCAGATAGAGATAGTAGATTTACTTCTAGGTTCTGGCAAACTTTACAAAAAGCCTTAGGAACTCAAGTAAATTTAAGTACAGCTTATCACCCACAGACTGATGGACAGAGTGAAAGAACAATACAAACCCTAGAAGATATGTTAAGGGCTTGTGCTATAGACTTTGGTGGAAATTGGGATAGTCACTTACCTCTAATAGAATTTTCATACAATAACAGTTACCACTCTAGTATTGGATTAGCTCCATTTGAAGCTTTATATGGAAGAAAATGTAGGTTACCTCTATGTTGGAATGAAATAGGTGATCGACAACTCACAGGTCCTGAACTAATCCAAGAAACTACAGATAAGATCACTGAGATTAAAAACAGGTTGAAAGCAGCTCGTGATCGACAAAAAAGTTATGCAGACAAATGGAGGAAACCATTGGAATTTCAAGTTGGAGACATAATCTACCTAAAAATATCTCCCTCTAAAGGTATCTTTTGATTTGGAAAATCTAGTAAGCTGGACCCTAGGTACATTGGTCCATTTAAGATCATTGATAGAATTGGTCCTGTAGCATATAAGTTGGAATTACCACAGAAATTAAGTGAAGTACACAACACATTTCATGTATCCAACCTCAAGAAATGCTTAACCAATGAAACCTTAGAAGTACCAATTCAAGAAATACAGGTAGATAAGAAACTGCATTTTGTGGAAGAACCAATAGCCATTGTGGGCAAGGAAATAAAGAAGTTAAGAAGAAGTAAAATTCCCATAGTGAAAATTAAGTGGAATGCAAAAAGAGGACCGGAATACACCTGGGAAAGGGAAGATGAAATCAAGAAGAAGTACCCCCACCTATTAAGAGGTAATAATTAGTTGAGTTTTCTAATGAATTTCGGGACGAAATTCTTCTAACGGGGGGAGAATGTGACGACCCTAAAAATTCTTTTATTATATTATGTTACAATCACGATTAATGTTATGTTTTGTATGTATATATTATAGATATACGTGTGCATGTTTTCATGCATGCCGATATATTAGTGATTTATGTATGCATGTATGTTTTTGTACCCGAAACTCACACACACATGTATATATATACAAGTTTTTACGTATGCATGTTTATATACATACATGTGCATGGAAAATTCTTAGAATACAAATATATATGATTTGTATATATGTATGTAAAACTCACTTATATATATATATATATATATATATATATATATATATATATACACGAGTATACATGTGTATATACACAATAAAACTCAACTAAACTAAATCCTAAACCTAAAAACTAGATCCTAAAACTAATAATCCAAAACCACAACATGCCACCCTACCTAAACCATCTCTTGGCTAAAACTACCAACCCAAACCACCCTCCCAAACACCAACATCGAACCACCCGAAACCACCCACACCCAAAACCACTAAACCACCATTATAAACAAAATTCATGGAATAAATATTAACATCCTTAGAAGCCAAGTTTCATTTTTTTCTTTCAAAAGAGAATAGCAATCCCCAAAGCACCCCTAGGGTTCATGCATTCACCTCACCAAAACCGCCATCCATGCATCAATTTTCTTGCTTTCACACACCACAATCCACCACCACACCACCCTATCATACATCTAGATGTTCTTGTTGATTAAGTAACTTAGTGTTCACACTAGAACCCCCCAAAATCCCCACATTGCATGTAAAACTGCCACCTTTCTCTCGGTCTCTTCCTAAACCCGCCACCAAGATACTTAGCAAGCCAACACATCTAAGCTATGTAGATGACTCACCCTAGCTATGAAATGATGATGTTGGAGATGACAATCAACCGAGGGGCTATATACACCCTTTCCTTTCGGTGCTTGCAAAAACAAAACACCCAAACCTCTTGCTCTCTCTCGGGTTCAATACAAAGCAACACAATCACCCAAGTTCCTTCGACAGCCACCAGCAACCATCTACTGTCCCTCTCCATCCCTCGGTTACAACCAACTTTAGAATTAACACACATCGTCTACCATCTTTGTCTCTTCATCCTCGGCTTCAACAAACACACCACCATCACTCACTCTCGGCTTCTACACAAACAACCGACACACCACCATCACCAACCGTAATCACCATCACCCTTACAGCTCTTATCTCGATCTCAAGGTAGCCAAAAACTCCTCACAAGGGTTAGTTAATTATCTTTATTATTTTGATTACATATGTGTTACTAAACACATAAACAAGCTAGTTTTGGTAATAAAAATACCAAAACCAATCTTGAAAGTATTGTTAGTCATTAATCACTAGTAATGGGTCACAAAACCTAGAAACTTATGATAAAAAGATGTATTTGGAATTTACAAGATTAAATCTTGTAAATATTCAAGAAAATCTAGAAAAATATTAAAAAACTGCAATTATGGGAATAAACATTGAAAAATTCTCATTTATATACTGAAATACTATTCTGGAAACTTTGAAAAAATCTTAATAAATAAATAATTTATGTAAATTATTTTAAATAATGGAAAATATAAGAAAATATCAAAAATAGAAATAAATTCTGGAAATTTCTGATAAATTCACAGGATGATTCTTTTGAGTTATAAAAGCCTTTGAAATTATTTTAGAATTTTATTCCTTATGAATATTAAGATATGGATTTTTATATGTTCTGCGGTATAAAATCAGAATAAATAATTAACATAAATAATAAATTCTGAGAAAATCATAGATGTAATATTAAATATGAAGCTATAGAATATAATTTTCATAATTTTTGGAGTAGTATAAATATTTTTGCTAAAAATTTAGTTTAATGTGAAAATTTTAGAAATTGATATATTATGATTTGGACTTTGATATAATTATGTGGTACTTGGTTTTGTATAAGAAAGCGTCTGTAAAATTTTGGGAATTTATCAAGAAAAGAAGCTATTTTTAAACAATTATGGAATTTTTATAAATATTACAATAAAAATAATCTGTTTGGAGTAAGACGCTATAAAAATTATGGGATATTACTAACTGTTGAGATCAAGTTCTGTGAAATTTTGGTCATTTTTGGATAATCATAGGTATTTATGATGATTTATGGGACTCTGGACTAAATTTAAAGCAAATAATGTATAAATAATTTGTGGGAAATTTTTGTGATAACATTATTGGTAGAACTTCCAAAAGATACTTCCATCTGAGGTTCTAAAAATTTTAAAGAAAATATTGTCTGATATTGTGAACTATTTTATAGGTTCAAGTTGGAAGACACGATGAGTTCATAGCCCCATTTTCAACCGTTTGGTATTCAATAAAGTTTTGGGGGAAAAAGTATACTGTTTGGGTTGATGTATCATTTTTGAAAATATTTTTGTTGCTTACTGTCATTTGCGATACAACCATTAGTTTGAATGAGGACCGTCCGATAATATTAGTAGCGCTACTTAGGAGAATATTTGTACCAACCGGATGAGGGTTGCTACTATTTTCCTGCATCTAACCGAATGTGGGTTAGGATGTAATATTATCTGATTTTGTGAATTATTTCGTGACAGTATGATTATGTTGTGAGCAGGTTTGGTTGTAATTGATACATCAACAAAATATTTGTCTGGATTAAACCTATGTTCTCACTAACATTTTTGTTGACAAGTTTAAGTGTACTTTTTTAGGAAATGAGTAATTCATTTGATTTCAGCTTCGAGGTTCATAATGGATAGGGTGAAGTAGTTGGGAGGGTCTGCGTCACGCTGAACGTCAACATCGTTGACGGGAGCGTGTATGTTGACGCGCATTTTCATAGATTCTAGACATGCTGTGATTTGGTTGTAAAAACAATTACATCTAATTTTGTAATCTATGTACAAGATGTAATCCCACTATTATTAATAAAAGCATGTCTATGTTATATTTCTATATATTATGACTGTGTTTATTTTACTATAAACAATGCACTCTGATAAAAGCTAGTCACATTCCACCCGTATCATTCACGCTTCCGCCGGGATGTGACAGTTGGTTTAGGTCTAAAGGCTGGGGATGGTAGCTGTCCCTTGAAGGTTGTTCACTTGAGTGTTGAGACTCAGAGTGAAGGCTTAAGGCATTTGGGCTTGTGAGCTCATCAGGCTGAGCATGAGGAACCTCAGCACTGATCTTAGAAGTAATGGGAGTAGTTTGCTCCTCAGGAGAAGTGAGAGCTCCAGTATCCACTTCCTCCTGTATAGGTAAGTATATGGGGGCCTGCACAGACTTAATAGCCTGAGCAGGGGTTCGTTTGAGTTTTCTTTTGTAGGTGAGGGTGATTTGTGTTTGTCTCGGTGGTTGAGATATCAAAGGTGTGGTTTCAACACTAGCCTTTGTTGCTAGGTTGTCACCTTGAGCATTGAGCTCTAACATTTTTAGGACAAGGGCTGTTTCTACCCCTGAGAAGCCAACAGTTGGCTTCCTCAAAATTTTAAAGATGTCGGGCTTCATCTGTCCCAATTTAAGAATATTACCTGTTTCCCTCAACTGTGAGCCCAGTTCACAGTTAACAATGTATTGAACATATCTAGAAAACATGTAATACTCTAAGGAGTCCAAGTTTGCAATCAGATTAGTATAAACAAATTGAGAGTACCTGAACTTGACTCCCTGAACCATCCCATGAGCTATGAAGGAGAGATCTTCAGGAATTTGGTCCCACCCTCCATGCTTGTTGGACAAGCTGTGGATAACCACATGAATTAGGTATTTCCACTGAGATAAGACCTTCCCTTTCTTGAAGGGCTTTACAGAGAAATCTCCCACATAGCCCATCTGCTCAAAAGAATGATTGACGACTTCTTTTGGGAAGAACACCTCACCTTCTTCATCATCCAGCTGAATATGATTGTTGATGATGACTGGTGTGATGAAGATTGTTCTCCCCTACACGATGGCAAACAGTGCCTTCTCCCCATCTGTCACACTATCAATTTCCAAGAACGGGGTTTTACCTTTAGGCGTGTGACATAACCAAGATCTCAGATAAGCATCAGTTACATTAAACGACTAGTTAATTACAAAATATATAAGTTGCTTAATAATAGTGAAACAACCAAATATGTTTAAGTATTGCGAAAGCGAAATCGGAAAACATTTGAACGACTGTTAAAACTGCGCAAACACACGCTCAAACCAATTTAAGTAAATATAATTGTAATTAAACCATAAAATCAGTCTATAAGCAAATGAAGATGATATGCAATGAATGCAGTGCTCCTAGACGTGCCACATCGACCTGAGAGAAAACATGCTAAGATGAGTACAAAGACAGGTGAGTTCACAGGTTTATCAGAAAACATTAATTAATAGTAATGAAATTCCAGATTTAGTAATCAAAGGATATAAGTAGGTAGCTAGCCCACAGCAAGTCACTATGTGTATGAAGTCGCGACCGAGCTGACATAATAATAATATAATGAATGCCACGGCTGTGGAATCCCGACCATAACACTGTAAAACAGGCTAACCATTCACTCGTTTACCTCCAGTCAAGCTAGTGCGACTAGCCCGGGCTGGGTTTGTCAAACCCAGTAGATCTACTAACAATCACCTTGCTGGTAACATATTAAAGGTCCGAAGAGGCGTAGTATAACACCATAGTATCAGGTATATGCAGTATTACGAAATCTAAGGTATAGTATCATTTATGAAAAACAACATGTTTCTCTCCCCAAAAAGAGTGAATATATGAAAGTGGGGCTGTAAACTCACCTTAAGGTGCACGGAAGACAATGAAACCAACTACCACAACAGTAACTTCAACACAATCAACGCATAAAATCAAGCTTTGACAACACTTCACACAATAATTCATTATAAATCTATACACAATTTTGAGTTGAATCTACTTGGAGGTGTTCAAAGACTCATAGGGTTACTTCCCAAATTATTTATTTTAACCATCACTTCATCATAATACAAACCATGTATCAAAACACTTGACCCTTTGTTTGCTGTAAAAAAAAAACAATTTTGATCTACCTTCACTAAAGAGACAATAACTTGAGTTTTACACGTCCAATTTAAGTGTGGTTAAACTTTATGGAAACTAGATTTAAAAATACACAATTTGGACCCAAGAAAAGGAGTGATTGAGTTTATTATCATCAAGTTACAAAGTGCACAAGTTGGCTACTAAAATCTACCAAAAATGAGAGAGCATTAAGTTTTAGACCTAACGTGCATCCTAACAATGTTCAATAACTTCACAAGACCATGTTAGCAACTAAAAGAAGTTTAGAAACTCATCTAAATGGTTTCACACATTCATAAGTTTTAGAGAAACCCAAACCACATGAGTTATACCCAAACCCTTTTTCTATGAACCTTACCCGAATTGGACTAAATACGAATGGAGGTTGAAACTATATCAAACGAACTCGGAATTGAGTGATTCAAGCGGCCACGCGTCCGTATCGCAAAGATCTACCATCACCTCCACCTTCTGCCGCTGTTTTCCGCCTTATTCGCTGCCGGAGAACTTAACAGTCTCCGGAAAACGTGCCAGGCACACTGCTCTGTTCGGAAAAATAAAAATCAGACCTCCAGGTCCTAAAATGAAAATCCCAAAGGTGAAAACCTTCGCCTATGTGTCTAAAACATCTTGGACAAATTTAGGATCGATTCAACGGTTGAATCTCCGGGGATCGTCGGATCTCTGCTACAATGTTCTTGAAAATGGGAATAGAAGTTGTGGGGGATGATTTTTGGGTAATTGAACGTTAGGGTTGGGTTTTGCATGGTAACATGTATTATTTTACATGTAAGGTGCTTCGTGGAATTTTGAGTTGGGCCGGATTGTCTTCCAATTTTGTTTAGTTGTTAATTACAATAACGGTTATCTATTTATAATAATAATAATTATTATTTAATAAAATCATAACGAGTGAATTGTTAAGTTAAATGAACGAGGTAACCTGAGATTTAGGGTTGTCACATCATCCCCTTATTGAAAGAATTTTTGTCCCAAAAATTAAAACATGAGGTTCACGAATAACATCAGTTTTAATAATGCTAAAAGAAGAGTGGAGTGTTCATAAGCTTGCTGAGAATGAAGTTTCTGAAGTTTCTGAAACAAACCCCAAAACAAAGGAAATTTAAGGTTTCCTGAGAGTTGTGACATTATCCCATTGTTAAACGGAATTTCTGGAACAAACCTGAAATAGGAGAACTCAACCAATAATAAATGAGTTTCCTAGCTACTACCAAAATCAATCATACAGGCACGTAACATGTCTTCTAGTGTCTGGATCACACACTCACTTTGACCATCGGTCTGTGGATACGCGGTGCTCATATCTAGCCGCGTTCCCAATGATCGTTGTAATGATTGCCAGAAGTGAGAAGTGAACCGAGCGCAGAAATGATAGATATCGGCACGCCATGCCGAGAGACTATTTCCCTTAAATAGATACGTGTCAGCTTCTCCATTCGATCAGTCTCTCGTATTGCCAGAAAGTGCGCGGATTTTGTTAAGCAATCTACTATAACCCAAATGGTATCGCATCCGTTGGGAGTCCTAGGTAACTTCATGATAAAGTCCATTAAGATCTGCTCCCATTTCCACACTGGAATTTCCAGTTGCTATAGTAAACCGGATGGTCACTGGTATTCCACCTTAACTTTAGAGCAAGTTAGGCATCTCCTTACGTATGTGGCAATCTCAGCTTTCATGTTTGGCCACCAGTAAAACTCTTTTAGATCTTGATACATCTTGTCTGTTCCTGGATGGATCGAGTAACGTGACTTATGAGTTTCATCCATTACCAGCTCTCTCAAACTCCCATACTGTGGTACCCAGATCCGTTCTATGAAATAACATATTCCATCCGATTTGATCTCCAACTGTTTCTACATGCCTCGCATGGACTCTTCTTTCAGGTTCTCAGCTCTCAAGGCCTCAGATTGAGCAGCCTTGATTTGCACTGGTAGATCAGAGTGTATGGTCATCTGCAATGTGCGCACCCGACAAGGTTTAGGTGTTTCTTTTCGACTGAGGCCATCGGCTACCACGTTAGCCTTACCTGGGGGATACTTGATTGCACAGTCAAAATCATTGAGCAATTCCAACCACCGTCGCTATTGCATATTCAGTTCTTTCTGATCGTATATGCGTTGGAGGCTCTTGTGATTCGTATAGATTGTGCACTTGGTCCCATATAAGTAGTGCCTCTAGATCTTCAAGGCAAACACTACAGCTCCTAGTTCCAGATCATGCGTTGTGTAGTTCTTCTCATGCACCTTGAGCTGTCTAGATGCATAAGCTATAACTTTATCATGTTGTATCAGTACACATCCCAAACCCTGGATGGATACATCACAGTAAACAACAAAGTCATCAGTTCCTTCTGGTAAGGCTAGGATCGGTGCACTGCAAAGTTTGTCTTTAAGAGCCTGAAACGTTGTTTCCTCTATGCTGCTCCATTTGTAAACGGTTCCCTTATGAGTTAGGGCAGTCAAAGGTTGTGCTAATTTTGAGAATCCCCGATAAATCGTCTGTAATAGCCTGCCAAACCAAGGAATTATCGCACCTCAGTAGGCGTCTTCGGTGCCGGTCAATCCTTGATTGCTTCAATCTTTGAAGAATCTACATGTATACCCTTTTCGTTCACCACATGCCCAAGAAATTGCACTTCACGCATCCAGAAGTCGCATTTTGAGAACTTTGCATAAAGCTGTTCATTCCTCAACAAATCCAGAATGGTTCTCAAGTGTTCCTCATGATCTTCCTTATTCTGAGAGTAGATCAATATGTCATCAATGAAGACAATGACAAACTTATCCAAATAAGGCTTGCAGACATGGTTCATGAGGTTTATAAAAACTACTAGGGCATTGGTCAGTCCAAAAGGCATTACAACAAACTCATAGTGCCCATAGCGAGTCCGGAATGTCATCTTCAAGATGTCTTCCTCTCGAACCCTCAACTGATGATAACCCGATCTCAAATCAATCTTGGAATAGTAGCTTGATCCTTACAGCTGGTCAAACAAATCATCAATGCGCGGGAGTGGATATCTGTTCTTGATCGTCACCTTGTTTACCTCTCGATAGCCAATACATATTCTGAAGGTTCCATCTTTCTTTTTAACAAAAAGCACTGGAGCTCCCCAGGGTGAAGAGATAGGACGTATGAATCCCTTGTCTAACAATTCCTACAATTGCTTAGACAATTCTTATAGTTTTTCGATGCCAGATAATACGGCGCCCGAGTGATCGGAGCAGCTCCTGGTGCTAACTCTATTTAGAACCCCACCAGTCTGTGTAGAGAAAGGCTAGTTAAGTCTTCTGGAAATACTTCTGGTTGAGAAGACTTGGCCAGGATGTTCTTACGGAAGTCCTTGAAGGTATGGCCAAATTTTCACACAGCACTCTTAGATATTCTTATTGCACAACTCATGGCGATGATGGTTGCACTTCTTTTAATGGAAGCGTAGAGATGTAAGAGTCGGGGTCATCGTAAAACACTTTGTTAACTGACCTTACGCCAAACGCAGTCAACCAGGAAATCTAATTTGAATCTCACCACCGAGGGACACACGAAAGTAACTTACGCTCAACTTGATAAATACCAAATGAGATGAATGTTAGAACGTTTAAACGACCAGGACCCTAAGTCTGAAGAAAACCCAATGAGAAAAGAGTACATACGCATAAAGTATCAACACTATGATGTAACTTTGATGAAGATTATGCAATTATCACTTAAATTGTATGGCACGCTAATAAAATGCTAGAACGAGCAGCGCCTCATAAGGTCTGAAACTATTGTTATAATACAAATACCATTAAGACTCTAGATAGATGAAAACTTTCATACGAATAGAGATGGAGGATTACTTCCATATCATTAGAGATGTTTTATGCAGATTGAGACTCTCGTGTCCTCGAAGTATAGAAATGAAAATTTATACCGACTATGACCGTTAACACCCGACAGGGTTCGCCAGACTTCTCATGCACGACAAATTACAATTACGTGTGCACCCATGATGGTAATTTGCTTTGCATGGTCACCCCTGGTTCCTCCCATCCAAGCTAAATCACCTTGTTAAGTACAGAGTGTCATCAATGATTGGGGTATCAAAGATATAGTTTATTAAACCAATGGTCGATTGATCAAGGTTGTATAAAAGAATCGGTTGAGAAAGGCATTCACTTGAGAGAGAGGTCGTCGATGTACTTAGGTCAGATAGGTAAGATCGAATTATCATATGTAAACCCTGACAAGTTGTCTCCTAATATCTATAGTAGTCACCAGTGCAGCTATTGCCAATTCCACAGGGTAGGGGAGAAGTTATAATGTAGGTAAATAAAGAATGACATAAGTATCTCTCATCTGAGAAAGCATTTAACAGGAGGCAGGACATGATCCCGATGAACCATCCAAGTCCAGTACCAAGGATACTGTATCCAATTCTGAGAGGTTTAATGTAAAAGGTAAGGTACAGGTAATTCGTAAGTAACCTTCTTATGACTCATAGTAACTCGGAGTCACCCGCGCTAAGGAACAGGTGATAACAATGGGGAATCAAGGCGAAGTGACCTTTTTCCGTTAGACTTAGCATAAGAAGATGAACGCACCATCCCTGTAATCGAACGCTCACAGGAATATGCCAAAGAAAACAGTTCTCAAGCAAGCAAAACAAGGAAGTATAACTTCATAGTCTATGTGTGTGTAACTAATGCAAATCCAGCTATAGTCTAAAATGCAGTGCAAATGAGATGCAAAAGTTCATTTTAGTTAGCTATAACTAACGATCTGATACCAATCTGTCACACCCTCAATTTCCACGAACGGGGTTTTACCGTTAGGCATGTGACATAACCAGGATCTCTGATAAGCATCTGTTAACCAAATGACTCGGTAGTTACAAAATATATAAGTTGCTTAATAATAGTGAAACATACCAAACATGTTTAAGTATTGCGGAAGCGAAATCGGAAAACATTTGAACGACTGTTAAAACTGTGCAAACACGCGCTCAAACCAATTTAAGTAGATATAATTGTAATTAAACCATAAAAGTAGTCTATAACCGAATGAAGATGATATGCAATGAATGCGGTGCTTCTAGACGTGCCACATCAACGACTTGAGAGAAAACATGCTAAGATGAGTACAAAGACTGGTGAGTTCACAGGTTTATCAGAAAACATTAATTAACAGTAATGAAATTCCAGATTCAGCAATCAAAGCATATAAGTAGGTAGCTAGCCTACAGCGAGTCACTATGTGTATGAAGTCGCGACCGAGATGACAGTAATAATAATATAATGAATGCCCCGGCTGTGGAATCCCGACCACAACACTGTAAAACAGGCTAACCATTCACCCGTTTACCTCTAGTCAAGCTAGTGCGACTAGCCCAGGCGGGGTTTGTCAAACCCAGTAGATCTACTAACAATCACCTCGCTGGTAACATATTAACGGCCCGAAGAGGCGTAGTATAACATCATAGTATCAGGTATATGCACTATTACGAAATCTAAGGTATAGTATCATTTATGAAAAACAACATGTTTCTCTCCCCTAAAAAGAGTGAATATATGAAAGTGGGGCTGTAAACTCACCTTAGGGTGCACGGAAGACAATGAAACCAAGTACCACAACAGTAACTTCAACACAATCAACGCATAAAATCAAGCTTTGACAACACTTCACACAATAATTCATTATAAATCATCTATTCATAATTTTGAGTTGAATCTACTTGGAGGTGTTTAAAGACTCACGGGGTTACTTCCCAAATTATTTATTTTAACCATCACTTCATCATAATACAAACCATGTATCAAAACACTTGACCCTTTGTTTGTTGTAAAAAAACAATTTTGATCTACCTTCACTAAAAAGACAATAATTTGAGTTTTACACGTCCAATTTAAGTGTGGTTGAACTTTATGGAAACTAGATTTAAAAATACACAATTTGGACCCAAGAAACGGTGTGATTGAGTTTATTATCATCAAGTTACAAAGTGCACAAGTTGGCTAATAAAATTTGCCAAAAATAAGAGAGCATTAAGTTTTAGACCTAACGTGCATCCTAACAATGTTCAATGACTTCACAAGACCATGTTAGCAACTAAAAGAAGTTTAGAAACTCATCCAAATGTTTTCACACATTCATAAGTTTTAGAGAAACCCAAACCACACGAGTTATAGCCAAACCCTTTTTCTATGAACTTTACCCGAATTGGACTAAATACGAATGGAGGTTGAAACTATATCAAATGAACTCGGAATTGAGTGATTCAAGCGACCACGCATCCGTATCGTAGATATCTACCATCACCTCCACCTTCTACCGCTGTTTTCCACCTTATTCGCCGCCGGAGATCTTAACAGTCTCCGGAAAACGTCCCAGGCATACTGCTCTGTTCGGAAAAATAAAAATCGGACCTCCATGTCTTAAATTAAAAATCACAAAGTTGAAAACCTTCGCCTATGTGTCTAAAACATCCGGTAAAAATTTACGATCGTTTCAACGGTTGGATCTCCGGAGATCGTCGGATCTCTACTACATTGTTCTTGAAAACGGGAATAGAAGTTGTGGGAGATGGTTTTTGGGTAATTGAACATTAGGGTTAGGTTTTGTATGGTAACATGTATTATTTTATATGTAAGGTGCTTCGTGGGCTTTTGGGTTGGGCCAGATTGTCTTCCACTTTTGTTTAGTTGTTAATTACAATAACGGTTATCTATTTATAATAATAATAATAATAATTATTTAATAAAATCATAACAAGTGAAATGTTAAGTTAAATGAACGAGGTAACCTGAGATTTAGGGTTGTCACACCATCCATAATAACCTCTTGGCAGGTCTTTCAAATTTCAAGCAAACGATCCTCATACATAGTAGGATCAATGGTAAAGGAGGTGAGGTAGTTTGAAAGAGCCAAGAATTGGCACACCTCTAAGTGTAAGGATTCCTATGAGTTTGATGCAGCCAAAACACTCTTAAGTCTTTCTGCATGCTGCACAGAAGAACCTGAAGTAGAAATGCTTCGGAAGTTTTACACCTCAGAAATATTCTAAGTGTAAAATCTTCCAAAGCCAAGACCAGTATCTTCCGAAGCTAGAAATGAAGTCTTCTGAAGCTTCAAAGACAAAGTCTTCCGAAGCCAAAGAACCAAGACAGATTCTTCCGAATACTTTTATCATACATGCTTTTATCTGATGTACTTTTCTATAAAGCTGAACCACTTTCCGCTGCCACTCTGGTTGGTCACCAACTTGCATGAGTTGGTGAAAAGGTCCATGCTTTAGGAAAACTGTACATTGAGGTCTTGAGTCTGTGCTTTCTACTTTATGTACCTTTATCCTTTTTTGTAATATATTAGGATGTGAACTATGGCATGTCATAGTCACCTGTCAAAAGGAAATCTACCTTTTGACTGTATATTTGATTTTTTAGTTGTCTAATCTTATGTATCCAGCTGGCTTTCATAGTATGGCCGGCTGTAGGTTGTAGTATATAGTGTCTCAAGTCATGTAACTTAGAAACAGATGCAAATGCTTATGCTTGAATACTTGTAACTTTAAACTTGAGAAGCAATATACAGCATCCTTGAAAACCAACTACTAGTGTTGTTATCTTGTTCTGTTTTCCAAGTTTACTTGTGTTCTTTACATCATCATAACCAGTTCCTTATTTGATCTGTTAAGTGTTCTTATACACTCTCCTCATTGTGTTGTTGTGTTGTAAGTGCTACCCTTCACCGGTCCTGCATTTGGTATCAGAGCATTTCCAGGCTCTTGATATAAGATCTCACCATCTTAAGATCCCTCACACACACAAAACACTTAAAAACTCAAATGGCAGCTCTTTCAAAAGCTGATATGGAAACTGGTACCATAACCAAGTCCCCACTGATCACTCCTAAAGACTTCAACACACGGTGCACAAGAATGGAAGGCTTTATCAAGTGTCAAGACTCAAGGATGTAGGACTCAGTTGTTAATGGTCCTTTCATACCAAGCACTACTTCTGCTACTGGTAATCGTATCATCCCAAAAGATGTGGATGATTACTCAGAAGAAGACAGGAAAAGAATAGAGCTTGATCAAAGGGCCATGACTTCTCTTCAAACTGCTCTTCCAAATTCCATCTACAGAGGCTTCAAAAAGTGCAAGACAGCTAAAGATTTATGGGATGCACTGAAGCTCATCTATGAAGGATCCGAGGAAACTACAGAAAAAAAGAAGGATCTCTTAAAGCAGCAGTTTGAGAACTTCACCTTCAAGGCTGGTGAGACACTGACTCAACAATACTTCAGGTATGTTGAGATAGTGGATACTCTAGTGGATATTGGAGTAACTCTTGAGAACAGGGACATAGTAAGGAAGTTCATGTCTTCTCTTCCTAAACTATGGACACTTATTGTGTTGTGATCAAGAGAACATCGGACCTTAAGACTCTTACTCTTACAGAGTTGTATGGTATCCTGAGTGCATTCTAGATGG
Source organism: Flaveria linearis (assembly GCA_024085815.1). Classification (NCBI taxonomy): domain Eukaryota; kingdom Viridiplantae; phylum Streptophyta; class Magnoliopsida; order Asterales; family Asteraceae; genus Flaveria; species Flaveria linearis. Next base: position 20,207,562 of record CM044007.1, on the reverse strand, counting down.
AGATGAATATGCAGAACTCCTCTGGTAACTCCAATAACCAACTGAGTTCAGCTCTTCATGTGGATGAAAGGGAAAGCATTGAACCACAACATTAAATGCTATGCTACCCTAACAACTCACAAAAGGGGCCTTTCATCACCTTCCCAGAGACACCAAGAGAAATCTACACTCAAGGAAGTCCCTTCCAAGAGACAAGTTCTTCTCATGCCTTTGTCTCAGCTGATGAATCCTCTTGCAACTTTCTCTTCACTTTTGAAGACCTAGACTGTATCCATCCAGATGATCTGGAGTATATGGAGAGAGTTCAGCAAATGGCTCTTCTCACTTATAGGGCCAAGAAGATCCACGAGAGGACTGGGAGAAAGTTTCCAAGCAATACATCCAGTGGAAAGTTTGGACTGGACAAAAGCAATGTAAAGTGCTACAACTGTAACCAGATGGGGCACTTTGCAAGAGAGTGTAAGGCACCAAGAACAAATGGTGGCCAAACACAAACCAGACCAAACTACACTAAGAAAGCTCACCAGAATGAGAAGCCAAAGCAACAAGCTGCAGTTGCTGTTGAAGAAGGAGGCTTTGACTGGAGCTTTCAGATAGAAGATGCATCTCCAAACCAAGCTCTTATGGTAGATCATGATAAAACCAAGGTATTGGAAAATCTTTGCTCTTCTGAATGCATTGCTAAAGTTAATAGATACAGGTCATATAACTTAGAGCTGAGATCTGACCTTAAGTCCTTAAACATCTTAAAAGTTGATTTTAAAAGAGCTAAAAATGACTATAAACTCAAAATAGAAGATTTAGGGAAAACCATTTCAACTCTTAAACATGAGCTAACAAATTGCAGGACTCAGATCAAAGATCTCATAGCTAAATTAACAGAATGCCAAGCTGAGCTTGTGATCAGCAAAGCTAAGGCAGAAAACTATGTTCTTGAAGAAGAAACCTTCAAGAACATAATATCCTCATCCTTGCATGTAAAAGTGTATTATCAAAATAAGCAGGGACTCGGATCTAGTAAGATAGCTCCTCCACATACCATCTAGTCTGTAAGATCTCCTAGGTGTGGAACTTGTGAAGATGAGCTTCCTCTTATAGATCCTTTGACTGAAGAGGATGAAGAGGAGATGGTGAAGAATGACTCTAGTTTGAGTGAAGAAGAGCATTCTAAGAAGGGTCACCATCCTTCTAAGGAGAGCAAAGCTGTTGGGATGACCAAGTCAAGAAGAAAGAACTTGATCAGGAGAGCCAAAAGAAAACCAAAGAAGGCTCAAGGGATCAAGGCCACTTTTGACTCTAAGCAGAATTAAGTTTTTATCTCTGTAGGGTTTGAAGTGGTTAAGACTGCTGACATGAACTCTGGTTCATATGCAACTCATCTTAGTAATAAGAAGAAGACTGATCAGTTGTGTGTTCCTGCTACACAACCTGGACCATCCAACTCCAAGAACAGTTCTCAACTCAAGAGAATTGTCTCAGCTCCTGCAAAGGTGAAGGTGGAGAAGGGATGTGACCAAAGTCAGTCCTCTTCTATGAAGATGACTCTTGGGAAGAAGAAACTAAAGTGTGTCATGTGTTAGAGTAATTCTCATTTAGCCAAGGATTATCCATATAATCCTAAAGGTACTCTTCACATGATGAACAAAGAGACTTCCAAGAGTTCCAAGAAGAACTTAGCTTCAGAAGGAAAATCTATTTCCTTCGAAAATTCCAAAATGAAGAAGAAGGCAAGTGGAAAACTGCCTTCGGAAGAAAAATTGGCCTCGGAAGAAAGGAATGCTTCCGAAGTACTGAAGCTTACTGCAGTAAAGGCAAGTTCTTCCGAGGGTCCTGTCATCAAAACTTCCAAAGTTTCAAGAACTTCTGAAGTATTGAAGGTCAAGTCCAAACTTTCAAAGGTGGTGTGGAAGTCAAAGAAAGGTCAAATGAGTAAAGGTTCTTCATCAACAACAGCACAATATCCTCAAAGCACAACCATAGGATCTATTACTGTTGCATTGTCTTCAACTGTTTTAAATGAGCCCAAGACCAATGAGGCTTGGGTTTTCAAATGTAACTAACTATCTCTTTGTGAAACAACTAAAGACAAACAAAAATGTATGGATCATTGACAGTGGTTATTCCAGGCACATGACAGGTAATAGGTCATTACTCCAAAAGTTTGAAAGAATTGATGGAGGACCAGTTGCTTTTGGAGGAGATGCAGGTGGTTACATTACTGGAAGGGGAAAGGTCATAAATGGTAAGCTCAGCACTGATAAGGTAAACTTTGTCAAGGAGCTTGGATACAATCTTTTGAGTGCATCTCAATTTTGTGATCAGAATCATAACATGCTGTTTATTGAGCATGAGTGCATTGTTCTCAAACCCTGGGTGGTCATTCCCCATGAGCACATCCTACTCAGAGCCCCCAGGAAAGGGAACATGTACAAGATGGACTTGCAAGAAACATCTCCATCTGGAGAAGTTTCATGCTTTCTATCTAAAGCAAATAGTGATGAGTCTTTCCTTTGGCATAAAAGAATGTGCCATGTAAACTTTAATAACATGAATAAATTAATTAAGAATGATTTGGTAACTGGAATACCAAAAAGAGAGTTTACAAGTGATGATCATTGTGTTGCATGCCTGAAAGGGAAGCAATACAAGGTATCTCACAAGCCTAAGGAAAGAAACTCCATCACTAATCCCCTACACTTGTTGCATATGGATCTCTTTGGCCCCACCAGTGTAATGAGTTTAGGAAGGACCTCTTATTGTTTAGTGATCACAGATGACTTTACAAGATTCACTTGGGTCTTCTTTCTTAGAACTAAAGATGAGACCCCTGGGCTTCTAAAGAATTTCATCTTAAAGATTGAGAATCAATGTGATCACAAGGTCAAAACCATAAGATGTGATCAAGGAACTGAGTTCAAGAATCAAATACTTGATACATTTTGTGATGAAAAGGGTATTACAGGACAATACAGCGCTCCCAGGACTCCTCAGCAAAATGGTGTTGCTGAGAGGAGAAACAGGACACTAATTGAAGCTGCAAGAACTATGTTGTCTGACTCTAAACTACCCATCACCTTCTGGGCAGAGGCAGCCAACACTGCCTGCTATGTGCAAAATAGAGTTTTAGTAGTTAAGACACATGGTAAGATTCCTTATGAACTTTGGCACAAGAGGAAAACTTTTATTGGTTTTCTCAGGTCATTTGGGTGTCCTTGCACCATCCTGAATACCAAGGATCATATTGCCAAGTTTGCTAAGAAATCAGATGATAGAAACTTCATTGGATACTCTTCTCAAGCTAAAGCTTATAGAGTATACAATCTCAGAACTAGAGTAGTTGAGTAGTCAGCCAATGTGACTTTCAATGAACACACTCCCAGTGTGAAAGGTTCTGGTCCAGATTGGCTGTTTGATCTTGACTTAGTTACCAACTGTTTTAAAAAATCTTATGAGCTAAGAAGACCTTCAAGCTACATATTTTTAGCTCCAGTGGTAACTAATCCTGCAAATGAAGCTTCTACCAGCACATCAATGACAAATCCTGCTGATACATCCGAGTTGCCTTCATCTTCCAGTTTTGAGGCACAAAACTCAAATATAGGAACTTCAAATATTGGAGAACATGGTGGTGGTGATAGTGATCAGGAATTTCTTGATGCTGAGAACCATCCCATTGAAGAAAATCTCAATGATGTCACACACTCATTGGATCAAGTCAATCATGATAAGTGTACTGCTGTAGAGGGTGAATCCTCCTTGCCTGATCAGAATTTCTCCAATTTAGATCTATCTAAACAACTTGCTGTGATCCCTCAACTAAGGATCCACAACTCTCACCCTTCTACAAATATCATTGGAGATGTTGGTATAGGTGTAAGAACAAGTGGACAGTCTCATAATGCCAACATCTGTCTTCACTCTTGTTTCTTGTCCTAAATAGAGCCAATGAAGATTAATGAAGCTCTAAAAGATGGAAGTTGGGTTGAAGCTATGCAAGAGGAGTTGCTTCAATTCAAGAGGCAAAAGGTTTGGAACCTATGTCCTCTTCCTCAAGAGAAGACTATCATAGGTAGAAAATGGGTTTTCAAGAATAAGAAGGATGATAGAGGATTTTGTCATTAAAAACAAGGCTAGACTAGTCGTTCAAGGGTATACTCAAGAAGAAGGGATTGACTACACAGATGTCTTTGTTCCTGTAGCAAGACTTGAAGCTGTTAGGATATTCCTAGCTTTTGCGGCATCCAAGAACTTCAAGGTCTATCAACTTGATGTCAAGTGTGTTTTTCTCTATGGAGTGATTGATGAAGAGGTGTATGTCAGACAACCACCTGGTTTTGTAGATCCAGATCATCCTGATTACGTCTGCAAGCTTGACAAAGCTCTCTATGGGTTACATCAGGCACCAAGAAAGTGGTATGAGACTCTATCTCAGTATCTCTATCAGCATGGCTACAAAAGGGGTACCATTGATGGAACTCTCTTCATCAAAGGAACAAGGAATGACTTGATGCTAGTTCAAGTATATGTGGATGATATCATCTTTGGGTCAACTAATCCAAAGCTTTGCAAAGACTTTGAGAAGCTGATGAAGGATAGATTTGAAATGAGTGTCATGGGGGAACTCAATTTCTTTCTAGGAAATCAAGTGAAGCAAGTTGACACTGGTATCTTCATAAGTCAGTCAAAGTATGTGCAAGACATACTTAAAAGATTCAACATGACTGAATGTAAGGTTGCTAAGACACCCATAGCTAGAAACCACTCCCTTAGACCTGATCTTGAGGGGGAGTGTGTTGATGAATATCTCTACAGGGCTATGATTGGGTCTCTTATGTATCTTACAGCTAGCAGGCCAGATATTATGTTTGCTACTTGCATATGTGCAAGATATCAGGCCAACCCCAATATGTCACACCTAATCATTGTCAAAAGAATTTTAAGATACCTTAAGGGAGCTCCATCTCTTGGCCTTTGGTATCCAAAAAATTCTGACTTCAATCTGTATGCATATACAGATAGTGATTATAGTGGATGCAATATGACTGCAAAGTCTACATTAGGGGGATGTCAATTTCTTGGTGGAAGGATAGTCTCTTGGCAGTGCAAGAAAAAATCATGTGTGTCTGCATCAACTGCTGAGGCTGAATACATTACTGCTGGAAGCTGCTATGCTCAAGTGCTTTGGATTCAAAATCAGATGCTAGACTATGTATTCAACTTCAAAGAGACTCCCATTCACATAGACAACAACAATGCTATCTCAATCACAGAGAATCCTGTGCAGCACTCAAGAACTAAGCACATCAACATCAGGTATCATTTGATTAGAGATAATTTTGAAAAGGGATTAATCAAACTAATCAAAGTTCACACAGATGAACAATATGCTGATCTGTTCACAAAGGCTTTTCATGAACAGTGATTTAAATATCTTATATCAGCTATTGGGATGATTAACTTTGAGTAGTTTTCTTAAAAACTTAATCATATTATTTCTAAAACTATGTGTATTTTATGTTGTCCATTCTATCACTTTAATAAGCCCCTGTTTCTCTTCGGAAGAAAAACCTTTTAAGATATTCCATAGATTTTTTAGAATTTCACTCTTTTTATCTTGTGGAAGATTTAAAGTTGCCTTCGGAAACTTTTATTCATCTCAGAATGAAATTGGTATAAATTGCTTCCGAAGCAAAATTCTTCAAATTTTTTGAAATATCTTCGGAAGCAAATTTGTCTTTGGAAGATTTTCAGTCAAAACTTCCGAAGTTAAATAACCTTCGGAAGATTTCTCGACTTCCAAGAAAACTATCTTTTGGGCAAAAGAAAACTACTTTTCAGAGGTGGGACCGACACATGATTTCAAATTTTATCCTCTTTCATTTACTTTGTCTCAAATCCAATTCATACAAATACCCAACGGTTACCCCTCTTTCTTCTACCTGCTCCAAATTCACACCAAACCTCAAACCTAATCTCTCTTAAATCGCATTTGTTCTTCACCTTTCTTCACCCTTAAGCTTTTCTAAATGGCCAACATTCAAAACAAAAACAACCCTGATTTCTCCATGCAACTCCATAGGCAACACAATTAGGTTGCTTTGTTGCACTCTAAGCACGATGATACTTTCTTAGAGGTATGCTGTTTTCTGGCTCTATCCAACTACTACACCTCCCTCACCATTGATCCTACTCTTTATGAGGATAATCTGCTTGACTTTTAGAAGACATGTCAAGAGGTTATCATAGATGGGGAGAAGGCACTGTCTGACACAGTGCAAGGAAGGACAGTCTTCATCACTCCAGCCATCATCAACACCCATCTTCACTGGATGATGAAAAGGTGAACTGTCTTTCTCAAAGGAAGCTGGTAACTATTCCTTTGAGCAGATGGGCTATGAGGGAGATTTCGCTATAAAGACCTTCAGGAAAGGGAGGTCTCATCCCAGTGGAAATACATACTCCATGTAGTGATTCACAGCTTCTCTAACAAGCATGGTGGGTGGGACCAGATTCCTGAGGATCTCTCCTTCATAGTTCATGGAATGGTGCAAGGGGTCAAGTTTAGGTACTCTCAGTTTGTATATACAAATTTGCTTGCTAACTTAGACTCCTTAGAATACTATATGTTTCCTAGATATGTTCAACACATTCTTAACTGTGAACTTGCCTCACAGTTGAGGGAAACAAATAATATTCTTAAACTGGAACAGATGAAGCCAGGCATCTTTAAGATTATGAAAAAGCCAATTGTAGGCTTCTAAGGGGTAGAAACAGCCCTTGTCCCCAAAATGTTAGAGCTCATTGTTCAAGGTGACAACCTAGCAACACAAGCTCGTGTTGACTCCACACCTATCATCTCCTGACCCTCAAAAAGACTCCATATAACCTAAACCTACCAAAGAAAATCCAAACGAACCCTTGCTCAGGCTAGTGAGCCTGTGCAGGCACCCATACACTCACCCATAGAGGAAGAAGTGGATACTAGAGTTCCCACTTCTCCTGAGGAGCAAACCACTCCTATCTCTTCAAGAATCAGTGCTGATGTTCCTCATGATCAGTCTGATGAGCTCATAAGCCCAACTGCCTTAAGCCTTCACTCTGAGTCTCAACACTCAAGTGAACAACCTTCAGGGGACAGTTACCATCCCCATCCTTTGGACATAAATACCCAAATTCCTAACCTTGAATTCTACACTGATGAGGACTTAGGCTTCAGTGAGCACCATGAATCTCTCTACTCATCACCTACTCAAAGAGAGAGGAGTGCTTCTGAATTCCCTATGTCTACCCCACATCAGTCACCCATTGCTGAGGTGGGTCCTTCTGAACCTATTCAGGGGATCCATATGGAAGAGGCTCTCACTTCTGAAAGTGATTACATCATTAAGACCTCAACCATGGCAACTCAGCCCATTGACACTTCATCTGAGGCTGTTAATGAGCATAGGAAATCCAGCAGCCCAGAATATCAAGCTGGTGATGAGAGTGAGGACTTAAGTCCAATTCTCTCATCCCCCCATGATTCTTCTGATGAGGATGAGGGGAATCTGAGACTAATGGTGCACAAACTGTCAAAAACATGCACCTACTTAGTCTCAAAGGTTAGTCATATTGAAACTCAAGTGACTAACTTAAACAACAGGGTCAATGATCAGCAACTTGAGATATCTTATCTCAAGGAAAAACTAGCTACAAGACCTTTAAGAAGAGCTCAACCAGGAACACAATAACCTGTGGATGTGATTGACCTAACTCCTAGCTCACCTATACAAGAGGGTGATGCTACCAAAAAGGGGGAGAAAGTCATTACAATCACAGAACCTGGGAGTTCTTCAAGGAGTAGGGACATTAAGGACTCACCATCCTCTCTTGTAATTGTACCTGCTCAGCAACCTCCTCAAGTTCACATTGATGTGAACCTCCTAGACTACTTGCTTCGAAGTCTATTTGAGGAGGGTATACCAAGGGCAATGCCATTTGATAGCACAGCCATCATCTTTCATGAGCCATCTACTCAAACAACTCAACCTCAACAAGCTAGTAGGTTGTCTCAAGTTACTCAAGAAGCTAAAGAAGGTAGATCAAGGCAATCAGGTAATGTCATTGGTCAACTGGATGTTGAGGCAGACCCTAAGATTAGCTTCAAAGGGAAAACCTTGACTGAAGGCCCGGTGATAGAGCCTGAGAGCCATGTCTTACAATCAATTGATGAAGTGACAGAGATTGAAACACATGTCACAACAACAACAACAACTACTTCAGTAACTCAACCCCTTAGTGAAACACCTGCTGGTGAAGGTGTATCATAGTCTCTCTTTGGCCAAAGCTTGGATGCTACACCAAGCAATGAAGGCAAAAGCTCTCTCCACCCTGAGTCACAAAGGTCTGTAGGTGACAAAGGAAAAAGGGTTCTAACCCCTGAGGAGATTGAGGAGGAGCAAAGAGAGAGAAAGAGGAAGCTAAGGGGAGTAAGTTCCACTGGGTCTTCAAGGTTCATGCAAGCTGCAATCAGGGCTGCCCCCAGACCAAACACTCAAGATGATTAGTTGGGGTAGTCATGATTATTTACTTACATACCAGGAACTATGACATAGATGAGATTATCTCTCTCCCTTTAGAAGAGTTAAATGATCTGGCTGACATGGAAATGTCAAGAGAGAGGAAGGAAGCTGAAGATGCAAGAATTCTTCTTGAGAACAAAGAGAAGAAAAGACAACAAAGGCTATACAAGCATGTTCCCACCTCTCACCAGTTCAAGAAAGCCCTGTGCAAGAGGCTTGGCTGCTACATAAGAACCTCAGGTAGATAAAGAAACATATAGACAAAGGATGATGAACTACCTGAGTGCCACATGCTTCTACCAGGCAGAAGTACTTCTTCGCTTGTCCTATGAGTACATTGAGTTTGAGTATCTCAAATAACTTGAACTTCAAGTACTCAAAGAAAAAAAATCAACAAGGAAAAAGCCAATGGAAGAAGTTGCAAAGTCAAGAGCTCTCATTCAGAAGACCTTGAAAAATCTGCTGATATACAAAGAATGATGAGCTTCTTGAAGCTGTACGGATTCTCCGGAAGGAGACTTGGCCCTATGGCTCTATCCACTATGGATGAGCATATCAGGGTAATCAAGCAGAAGATCAAGAGTGGAGAGCTTGTTCACTAACACACTCCTCCAAGTCAAGCTCCACCTGAAATAGAGGTTAAGTTTGAACAACATCAGACAACACAAACTGAACCTCCTGCTTCATCTTCTGATCCATAGCGGGGTCAAAGGCCAGCCTCTTCATCTATTGACCCACAGCAAGGTCAAAGGCCAGCCTCATCATCTGACCCACAACAGGGTCAAACTCCCTCTCCTTCTGAACCTGTGAGGGAGGAACACCCAACTGAGGAAGACATAACTGATCAACAAGGTACTGCAGGCCAGTCTTCTCAGTTAAAGACTGCAAAGAGGAAGAAGAGGATGGCTTCTAAACCAAAGCCAAAGAAGAAGAAGAAGTCAAAGTCAACATCCTCTGATCCTCAGGGTGAATCAGAACACCCTAAGGAAGTGCAAGAAGAGGAAGCACAATCACTTTCAATTCAAACGGTTCCTCTTGCATCAGGAAGAGCCATCTTATCCTGGATTTATTCAACTAATCCAGAAAGGTGGCATGTAGTCAGAGATCAAGGTGAAGAGAATGTCTACTCTTGGGAAGACCTCTTCAATTTACCTCTGCATGATCTTTTTGACATGAGAAGATATTTTCTAAGTCTGGGTGATCCTGACCCTCTAATGAAAAAAGGAATGGTCATGATCATATTGAGGACTGTGAACAGTTAAATATCTTCAAGTGTTTTGGTAGCATCAGCGTAGGGGGAGTTTGTAAGGATTCCTATGAGTCTGATGCAGCCAAAACACTCTTAAGTCTTTCTGCATGCTGCACAGAAGAACATGAAGTAGAAATGTTTCGGAAGTTTTACACCTCAGAAATATTCTAAGTGTAAAATCTTCCAAAGCCAAGACCAATATCTTCCGAAGCCAGAAATGAAGTCTTCCAAAGCATCAAAGACAAAGCCTTCCGAAGCCAAAGAACCAAGACAGATTCTTCCGAAGACTTTTATCACATATGCTTTTATCTGATGTACTTTTTCTATAAAGCTGAACCACTTTCCGCTGCCACTCTGGTTGGTCACCAACTTGCATGAGTTGGTGAAAAGGTCCATGCTTTAGGAAAACTGTACATTGAGGTCTTGAGTCTGTGCTTTCTACTTTATGTACCTTTATCCTTTTTGTAATATATTAGGATGTGAACTATGGCATGTCATAGTCACCTGTCAAAAGGAAATCTACCTTTTGAATGTACATTTGATTTTGTAGTTGTCTAATCTTATGTATCCAGCTGGCTTTCATAGTATGGCCGGCTGTAGGTTGTAGTATATAGTGTCAAAAGTCATGTAACTTAGAAACAGATGCAAATGCTTATGCTTGAATACTTGTAACTTTGAACTTGAGAAGCAATATACAGCATCCTTGAAAACTAACTACTAGTGTTGTTATCTTGTTCTGTTTTCCAAGTTTACTTGTGTTCTTTGCATCATCATAACCAGTTCCCTATTTGATCTATTAAGTGTTCTTATACACTCTCCTCATTACGTTGTTGTGTTGTAAGTGCTACCCATCACCGGTCCTGCACTAAGAAATATGGATCTTTCTCATAGTTTTACAGAGCAATCTGATTGTGTTGCCTGTGTAACTGGATGGAAAAATATGGGTCATTTCTTCTGTTAAGGTTGGCCATTGTCAGAAAGCTTAGAGGTGAAGGAAAGATGAACGAGGGCGATTTTAGAGATAAATTTGGAATTTAGGTTTGGAGAAAAAGATGAAGATGATAGAAAGAGGGGAACCGATTGGGTTTATATGTGAAAAGGATTTGAGACAAAGTTAATGAAAGAGGATAAACTTTAAAATCCGGATGTCAGTCCCACCTTTAAAAAAGTGGTTTGCTTTTTGCTCAAAAAGTGGTTTTCTTGGAAATCGAAAAGCTTCCAAAGGTAAATTGTCTTGGAAGTTTTAATGAAAAATCTTCTGAAGTCAAAATGACTTCAGAAGAATTTTCGAAGAGTTTTGACAAATTTACTTCAGAAGAGAATTTAGATTTGGATGTTTTGTTCAATAGAACAATGCTTCTGAGAGTTAATTTCCTTCGGAAGAAAATGGTCCTTTAAAACATATGAGTGCCTGAGAGAGTTTTAAGCTTCGGAAGAAATTTCAGAAATTTCTTCCGAAGGCAAAATTTTCTTAGGCAATTATTTGCCTTGAGGGTATATTTTCTTCTGAAGATAAAATCATATCTTCCGAAGTTTCAAGATTTGTCAAAAATCTAAGAAAAGCCTTCAAAAGGTTTTTGTCCAAAGAAAACATGAGCTTATGAAGGTGATAAACTAGACAACTTAGGATACACAGATTTTAAGAAATAAAATGAATTAGTTTTTAAGAAAAAGATACTCAAAGTTAATCTTCCCAATAGCTGATATAAGATACTTAAATCTTTGTTCATCAAAAGCTTTTGTAAATAGATCAGCATATTGTTCATTTGTGTTAACTTAAACTAGTTTAATTAATCCCTTTTCAAAGTTATCTCTAATTAAATGATACCTGATATTTATGTGTTTTGTCCTTGAGTGCTGCACAGGATTCTCTGTGATGGAGATAGCACTATTGTTGTCTATGTGAATGGGAGTCTCCTTGAAGTTTAAACCATAGTCAAGCATCTGATTCTTAATCCAAAGCACTTGAGCATAGCAGCTTGCAGCAGTAATGTATTCAGCTTCAGCAGTTGATGCAGAGACACATGATTGTTTCTTGCATTGCCATGAGACAACCCTTCCACCAAGGAACTGATATCCCCCAGATGTAGACTTTGCAGTCATATTACAACCACCATAATCACTATTTGTATATGCATACAGATTGAAGTCAGAATTCTTGGGATACCAAGACCAAGTGTTGAGGCACCTTTGAGGTATCTTAGAATTCTCTTAACAGTGATAAGGTGAGACATTTTGGGTTTGGCTTGATATCTTGCACAAATACATGTGGCAAACATGATATCAGGCCTGCAAGCTGTAGGATACATAAGTGACCCAATCATAGCTCTATAAAGGTGTTTATCCACACACTCCCCTCAAGATCAGGCCCAATAGAGTGATTTCTTGCTATGGGTGTCTTAGCAATCTTACAATCAGTCATGTTGAATCTTTTGAGTATGTCCTAAACATACTTTGGCTGACTTATGAAGATTCCATCTTCAACTTGCTTCACTTGAATTCCCAGAAAGAAATTGAGTTTCCCTATGGCACTCATTTCAAATCTGTCCTTCATCAACTTCTCAAAATCTTTGCAGAGCCTTGGATTAGTTGAACCAAAAATGATGTCATCTACATACACTTGAACTAGCATTAAGTCATTTCCCTATCCTTTGATGAAGAGAGTTCCATATATAGTACCCCTTCTGAATCCATGCTTGCAGAGATACTGAGATAGAGTCTTATACCACTTTCTTGGTGCTTGGTGTAGCCCCTAAAGAGCCTTATCAAGCTTGCAGATATAATCAGGATGATCAGGATCTGCAAAACTAGGTGGTTGTTTGACATACACCTCTTCATCAATCACCCCATACAGAAAAGCACACTTGACATCAAGTTGATAGATCTTGAAGTTTTTGGATACAGCAAATGCCAAGAATATCCTAACAGCTTCTAGTCTTGCAATAGGAGCAAAGACATCAGTGTAATCAATTCCTTCTTCTTGTGCGTATCCTTGAACAACTAGTTTCGCCTTGTTTTTTATGACAATACCTCTATCATCTTTCTTGTTCCTAAATACCCATTTGGTTCCTATATTTTTCTTCCCATGAGGAAGAGGACATAGGTTCCAAACCTTCTTTCTTTTGAATTGAAGCAGCTCCTCTTCCATGGCTTCAACCCAACTTCCATCCTTCAGAGCCTCATCAATTTTCTTAGGCTCTATCTGGGACAAGAAACTAGAGTGAAGATAAACATTTGCTTCATGGGTTTGTCCTCTTGTTCTTACCCCAGTTTCAACATCTCCAGTGATGTTTGTGGTAGGATGAGACTTGTGGATCGTTAGCTGAAGGATCACAGCAAGTTGCTGAGAGAGATCTAAATTAGAGAAATGTAGATCTGGCATTGATGCTTCTTCCACCACATCAACACACTTATCAAGAGAAACTTGATCTAATAAGTGTATGACATCATTTATATGTTCATCTATGGAGTAATTATCAGCATCAAGAAATTCTTGATCACTGTCACCATCACCATCATTTTCTTCTGCATTTGAAGTTTTTTTATTTGGTTATTGAGCTTCTGAGCTGGAACATGAAGGCTTCTCAGATGTATCAGCTGAATTAGTCATTGTTGTACTGATAGAAACTTCATTTGCTGAAGTAGTTACAACTAGATGTTAGGACCGTGTACGTACGGAGTACTAACTGATTCTTCGTTATACTGGATCAAATATGCGGAATCCTATTTGATTGTCGATCCAATCAGGGAGAACGTAATCTAGATCAAACCTAACGATTAGAAAATGTTAAGAACGGACTAGGAATGATCTGGGACGTTCTATGAACTTGGAATGGACGAACAGGACGCTCTGGGTTGACTAGGGTTTCAAGTATTCGAAGTGTTTTGTTTTTCCGCGAATTAAGTGGTATTTATAGGTTACAGCTATCATTCGTACGACTGAGCCAAGCGACTGGCTCAGTCGTGCGACTGAGTCATACGATTGGTTCATTCGGACGACTGAGTCAGTCTCATGACTCAATCGTACGAATGACTCAATCACCTAGTTCATTCGTGTGACTGGCCCATTCGCATGGTCCAGTCGTGTGACTGAATCAGATTACTTAGTTAAACACATTCTTGAACCTTTGATGGTTCAAACCTATGTCTAACAACTATAAACCTATATAACATTGTCATATGTGCGTGTACTAATAATTGATATGAATAGATATAACCTTTAAACAACCAATAAACATAAATAGAAGAGGTTCTCATTATATTGATCAACGTTACATATGTGTTACAAGACGAAGTTCTATTACATTCAAGCTCACTAGACTAGAACTGGAGACATGTGTACCAACAAACTCCCCCTTGGACCTAGTTCTATCTAGACTTTGACTTCTTTCTTGAATTCTTCAAATCTCTTCTTCCTATCTTCTGTAGAAACCCCTGAGTGAAAATCGAGTGCGAAGCATAAACGTATGACGTGTTGAAACTGAAGTGCTTGCACGATATCCTGAGTGTCAAAAAATAGTTGCCACTTGTACAAGATGTAGACATCTGAAGCAGACAAGTTGGTTAGCTACATAGGGTCGTATACCCTAATCGTATCTATCATTCCTTCTTTATTCAAAATTATGACGGCCTCACCTGTGCGCCAGTTATAATACCACCATTTAAAATGGGGTGCAAAATCTTGTGGCATTTCCCTCAGTGGAATAAGCGACATTGTGCGCGGAGGATGCCATCTCAAAATCACTTTTAGCCTTCCGGAGGTGGGGTCAACCCTGGTCTTATGAATTAACCTTTTGGGCTGTTGAGGTTTAAAATTGACCCACCTTGTAAGGTACTCCTTCTTCAGAGCCTTCTCGAACCATCCAGATATCTTCCCGGGGACAGCATATAGGAGGCTCAAGTTTACACGGTTTAGCTCGAAACCAGGAAGAGTTTTCAGATCGTGTGGGAATCTGAAATACTCTATTCCCTTCTCTCTCTTGATGGCATATACTTTGAGATCCTCAAAGTATGCCCAGCTGATGATTTTGCCTGACACCTTCTGATGTTTCTTGATCTTGTAGAGCTTGGTGTAGGCGTTTGTCTTTGTAGGCACTCTTTGCTTTGCCATTTCCTCCAGGCAGGCTGCCCACTCAGCCTTTTTATATGCAAGATTAGCAGCATCTGCCTGAGTATCCTCTGTTGTAGCCTCTTTAGCAGCAGTCATTGCCTCAACCTTATCAAATGTACTACTGTCAAATGCATCTCCCAGATCTGGTAGCACTTCGCCTTCGGTGTTAGTGTACTGGGGATAATGATCAGCAGTCACATCCTCTATCTCCACCTCGTCGACATCCTGTAGTTCTTCATCACTGACTACGTCAACCTCAGGCGCATCCTTTACCAGCTCATCAGGGTTTAGACTGAATAGTTCAGCAATCTGCTCATCAGTTAGATCATGTATGATCTCGCCCTCTTCAGGTGTGTAACTAACAAAGCGATGTACTATTCCTTGCAAATCGATAATCATTGTCAATTGAGTCTCGATTTGTCGAAGGGGTACCACATCATGCTCATCAGCCTGCTTGGATGAACCTGTATAAGAATTGATCAAAACATAGTGCAGGTTAGTATATATTAAGCACATAACCAATGTTAATTTAACTTTTCATTCCTTTACTTTAAACACATATTAAATACATGATTACAATGACAAAATTTTAATGATAAATAAATATCTAATCATGAACTTTGCCTTGAATCATCGCTGGATCTTCAGCTGAAGGGGGGGTAGGTGGGGCAGTAGTTGATGCTCCCTGGTCTTGTCTTTTCTTGGTTCGTTGCTCATGACCAAAGGAAGAGGTAGAAGTAGATGCATCCCCTTCATCTTCATCGTCATCTTTTTCTTTATCTTTATCATCACCTCCCTCATCATCATCATCACTATCATCATCCTCATCCTCCTCCTCATCATCATCATCTTCACCTTCTCCTATCTTTAGGGGCTCATTTTATGACCCCTTGAGTTTTAGTCTGATCTCCTTGTTGGCAGCTTCTAACTCCTCAAGCTTCTTGGTGGACTCATCTCGGTGCTCTAAGAGTTTGGTGATCTATTCATTTTGCTGATTGATCTGATCAGTTTGCTGGGAGATAAGTTGAGCTTGGGAAGTTGTTAGCTCCCTCAGCTGATGTATCTCTGCCGACTTTTCTTCATCAGCAGCTATGAGCTAAAGCATCACCCTGTTTAGGGCTGCTAGCTGCTCCTCCACAGAAAAGGAAGGAAGATACGTACCGGTAGGGAATGAAGAAGGTCCAGTCTGGTGAGTGGTGGTGGTAGTGGTGGCTGTAGTGAATATGGGTGGAGGTGCATGAGTAGTAGTGGTCACTGGCTGGATGGTGGTGGTGGGAGGTGTTGTTGTAGTGGGTGGAGTAGTGGTATTTGGTGGTGTAATGGTAGTGGGTGGTGTAGTAGTAGTAGCAGAGGTGGTGGTAGTAATGGTATCAGAGGAGGTAGTCATGAGTGTAATCCTCCTGCGTTTCGGCTTCAGCCCATGAGGTGGAGCCATATGTTTCCTCAGCATCCCCCTTGACACGGAGGCTCCCCCTCGGTTGCTGGGAGAGGCTGGGGTGTAAGATGGATCATCTGAAGAGCTCCCGGACTCTCCTGTCCGTCCACCAACCGCCCGTATTCCCTGCTCAGTGGCCACTACCCGACTGCCCACAGTCCGGGTAAGTGGCACATCATCAGAATCCTCCTCTTCTTGCATATGGAAATCAGGGTGAATTGGAGCTGGTTCAGGTCCTCCCTGACCATCTCCTCCCTGATCAGTACCGTCATCATCATCGTCGGAGTCATCGGAGGGAAGAGCAATTTGCTCAACATCCGAGTCACTATCATCGTGACGCCACTTTCTCCTAGCTGGCGCCACGTATTCCTCACGGGCCAGATGCCCAAACAAACTCCTCACTGGGGGCTTGACCTGCTTGCCCCGGTATACCTTCATCCTTCCCAATGTAGTGTCGTCCCTGATCTCCAGGACGACAGCATCATCTTGAGCTTTCGGGAGCTGGGGGAGCTTCTGGTCTATAATCATCTGGATGAACTCTTTCCCTTTTGCTTCAATGTTCTCCACCAAATAGGTGAAGATCATCCGTGAAAAACTAAATGGATGGTTCAGTACCAGAGCAGTGAATGCACTCTGCATCTGGTCTGATAGCTCATCAAACCCGCCCTTCCTTGAGGCTATACAACGTAGAAGCACATGGGCAAGATACTTGAATTGGGGGCACAAGTTGCTTTTATTAAGCATACCCGAGTTGATGTCCCCTGAGTACTTTGCCCTTATAAAACAACCTCGGACAGTAAGGGGATGCAGTCTAGTTGGGTATTCTGCATCGTCCCCAAGCTCCATTACCGTCCATATATCCTCCTCAGATAGCTCGATATCTTGTCCAAAGATAGAGCTTCTAATAGTATATGGCTCCCTGGATCTGTCAACCACAGCATGTTCCCCAAACGACTGATGTATCGACATGTATGGTGTACACCGTGCAGAGATCGCTCGGAATATCCTCGATCTCCTCAAAAATGTGATAATGCCAGAAAACTCGGCGGCATTCCTGGAGGTCAAGTCCACATGGGCACAAATGTTGTGCTTCGTGCTCATAATCCATCGACTAGCCATCTGTCACACAATGTAAGTAAACGTTAGTGCATGCAGAAGATAGCAAATTAAAGTCAATGAGCTTTACACATTGGTTAAGTCGGGCGACTGAGCAAACGAATGAACATAGTCGTGTGACTGAGTAGGACGACTGAGCTTTATATGTGTGAATTGGTTCATACGTGCGACTAAGTCAAGCGAATGGACATAGTCGTGCGATTGAACCATTCGTCCATCTCAGTCGTGCGACTGAGACTAGTCGTCTTCTTAGTCAGGCGATTGAAGTTCATCAGTGTGTCCAGTCGCCTACTCGACGGTTCGTCCATTCAAATTCTTGTTTTGAGCTATACTTGATTTTAAACATCGAACTTAGGCTCATTACACTCTGAAACGACCGATTAAGTGTATTTTAACTTCTGTTTGAACGTTTAGATTAGTTTTGATGGTCTGTTTGTTCGTTAAGTTCACGGTTACTGTTGGGTCAGAATTCGAGTGATTCTAGATGTAATTTATCGGTTTTCTCGATGAAACACCATGAGTATTACCTATATAAGCACAAATGAATGTTAGAACACACAAATCGAAGGTAAGTATGAATCAAATGAAATTTTGGCAGCAGTTCGTTAGGTCGTGCGTATAGAGGGGGCGATTTGGGTGAATGTGCGACTGATGCTGATTTGGACTGTATTTATACTTGGGCAAATCCCAGTCGGGCGACTGAGCCTAGTCGTCTGGCTTAGTCGTGTGACTGAAGCTAGTCGCTTAATTGAGTCGTACGGCTGAGCTTGAGTCGTACGGTTCACCCAATCGTCCATTTCCAATCGTACGATTAAACTTCATTTGCACATCTTACCTAGTCGGTCACTTTCAATCGGGCGATTGGATTCATTCGTATTTTCCAATCGTACGATTGTACTCATTCGTATGCTCCATTGGTACGACTGGTTCATACTGCTGATTCAGTCGTGCGACTGGGTAATTCTTGTGACATTTTGACCATTTTCCCACCGATAATTAGCTTCACTTAACAATAGATAAACATTATGAGTAGGTTGACCATCTCAGACATGACCATTTAAGATAAAAACTACATTTTGATCACCTCAGAAGGAATCCATTTATCCACCTGATCATCTCAGACATGACCCATTTATCCACCTGATCATCTCAGACATGACCCATTTATCCACCCGATCACCTCAGACGTGATCCATTTATCCACCCTATCACCTCAGACGTGATACTTTTATCCTTTCAGAAAGAATTTGTTTAAATAAACATTAAGCTCATTTGGTGACATTAACAGATAACAATATACACAGTCCGACATTGACACACTTATACTAATAGATTAAAAGATTTTAAACTACGAACAAAATGAAAATCTTTTTTCGATTTTTGTTGGGCAGGTTTGTGTAGCCTATTATCATTTACATCATATCAAGGACAGACTCATATGGAATCAGACAGGCATAAACAATATTACTTGGAACCTTTGATTTGTATTTAACTTTAAACACTTGCATAAATTACATATCACAGCTTTCACACTCATCTAAGACTTCTAAGATCTAACTGGGAATCATGCTTGATATGATACGTAACGTACTTTGATTATCAACTTCAGTCGGTGCATACACGACGATTGTCAGTATACTTGTCCACTTAAATCCATACACAAACTTTTGACACGCATTGGTGAAGAATTAAGTTATATTATTTCAACCAACATTTGTGGATCCCGAGCTTATATGGTAATCAGTATTCCTTAGAGGACTTTCGAGTGGTCTATAGGTATTTTGACAAGAAGAGACTATTCTTAGAGCTTTCAAAGAGAAGCCAAGCCTCAGGTCAGTGCCATCGCATAGCAGAGAGGCGGCAAACAACAATGAATTCTAGAATATGTAGGTTATGCTTATCCTCAGGTCAGTGCCATCGCACAGCAGAGAGGCACACAACCTATCTCCTTGTTAGAGCATTTCTTATTTTCTTTTTTTTCTCACATAACGCACCAACAACGTTTTGTTATCAGCATGATTGCGCTTGTATTCATTTTTTTCTTTTGCTCTTTTTGTAGTCACACGCACACCTTTGGTGGCGTTTATTTGCTCGTTATCCCTTATTGGAAATAACTGATTGTGTTAACCAGTGATAAGATGGTACTCCATAGTCGGTTGAACCATTTAGTTTAGATTGATTTCACCAATGACGTCTATTCGCCTATTATGTTGAATCTACCGACACATCGTATAGTGAACTAGCACCTCCCTAGATCAACTTTCTCCGTGTAATTACAATACTAACCAAGCGTACTATCATTTTCCCATTTTGTTAGTCTTAGACTTCTCGGATTTTTAATTTTTCTGTGATTTAATTAACCTTGCAAAACCAAAATCTTTTTGGTGTTCCAAGTAACCCGATGCCTGTGTACTATCACTTTCCATTTTATTGAGTCACATTTCCTGTCTTTTTGTCTATGCCTTTTCAGCTTTACTTACCTTCCCCCCTTTTTTTTTAAGTAAATGAATACTGAAATAATAAATAATCTCCCCTAAAATTATAAAACAGAAAATCTTTTGTGTTTTTAGATTTTTTTTATATGACAAGGAAATTAAAAAATTAAAATAAAAGAAATACTAAAAATAAAATTAAAAAAACGGTGTCGGACTATGTATCTGTTTCTTCTAATATAACATCACTTTTCTTTTTAACCCCGTTGACCTCTAGCAGATAGAAAAATCTGGGTTTATCAAATGGTTTGGTGTAGAGGTCAGCGCGTTAAAAATCCGTGTTAATTTTGACCACATCAATTAAATGTTTTTCATAACAGTCGCGAATGAAGTGATACTTGATGCCTATGTGTTTGGTCTTAGGATGTTGGACCGGATTTTTAGTTACTGCAATTGCAGCAGAATTATCAACAAATATAGGAGTAGAAGTGAAATGCAAACCGTAGTCCCGCATTAGCTGTTGTATCCAAATGATTTGAGAGCAGCAGCTGGCGGCGGCAACGTATTCAGCTTCACAGGTAGATAGAGCAACTGACGTCTGCTTCTTGCACTGCCAAGTTACCAATCTTCTCCCGAAAAATTGACATCCTGCTGACGTAGACTTGTAATTCATTTTGCAGCCTCCATAATCCGAGTCACTATACGCCGTGAGCTCAAAGTCATCATCATGAGGATACCATAACCCTAGTGTTGGAGTACCCTTCAGATAAGGAAAAATCCTCTTGCCTCCAATCAGATGATTTACTTTGGGTTTCGCTTGATATCGGGAACATAAACATGTGGCATACATAATATCTGGACGCGAGGCAGTAAGATACATGAGAGATCCGATCATCCCACGATACATGGTAGCATCCGCCAAATCCTCATTATCATCAGGAGCCATATCATGATTTGTGGCGAGTGGGGTACCGGCAGCAGTGACATTTTCCATGTCAAAGCGACTAAGAATGTCACCGACATACTTAGTTTGATGCAGAAAAATGCCGGTAGGGGTTTGATCCACCTGTAATCCTAGGAAGAACTTCATTTCTCCCATGGCACTCATCTCAAACTCAGCCTTCATCACAGATTCAAACTCTTTACATAATTCTTCATTTCGTGAACCGAAGATTATGTCATCCACATATATTTGCACTAGAAGCAAATCACCATCCTTTTCTTTGATGAACAATGTACAGTCAATCACACCCCTGCGAAAGCCGTGCTTCAACAGATGGGTGGAGAGCTTTTTATACCAAGCTCGAGGAGCCTCATGTAGCCCATACAGAGCCTTGTCGATAATAACGATCTTCAAATCCTTCGGGTTGACTGACATATACTTCTTCACGGATTTCCCCATGCAAGAATGCACTCTTAACATCTAGTTGATAGACTTTGATCTTCATGTAAGAGGCGTAGGCTAGAAAGATGCGAATAGCTTCCATTCTAGCTACTGGAGCAAAGACTTTATTGTAGTCGATTCCTTCGACTTGTCTGAAGCCCTGAACAACCAACCGTGCCTTGTTTCTGATAACTACACCCTAGTCATCCTTCTTGCACTTTAGTACCCATTTGGTACCAATTACTTTGACTCTTATTGGTCATCCTCAACAAGAGTCCACACTCTAAGTTTCTTGAACTGTAGCAACTCCTCTTGCATAGCATTGACTCAGGCTTCATCCTTAAGGGCATCACGTACTTGTTTAGGTTCAATTTGAGAGACAAAATATCTGTAAGCTCCATCATTCACGTAGCCCTTTTCCATTACTTCAGCTTAATCAGCAGTGTACAATTGACTTCTAGTCTGCACGCCGGAGTGGAGATCACCAATGATAGCATCTGGCGGATGACTAGTACTGATCCTAGTCATGGGAGTTGTAGGACCAACAACTTCAGAGTCCATAGTTGTGACTGGAGGTTCAGTATCTTTATTTCCAGATGCAGGTTCAGCAGCTGAAGAGCTTCCTTCTTGATCAACATTTGGTGCATTGCTGATTTCAGTTGCTTCTTCATCATCTGAAGAGTCCTCACTGTCATCCCGATCAGCTGTGGCAGATCCCGATGAACCACTCGCAGGTGTTGCATTGCTAGTATCCAGATTTGGTGAGTTTAGAACATCGTGCATCGTCTGAGTAGCAATATCATCATCTGAATCTATCTGAGGAAGATGGAATGATTTGAAAAAGCCATCGTAGTCAAAGAATGACGATGGACCTTTTCCCGCAGGGGGGATAGTGAAGCGTTGAACATCAACATTGCACCACACTTCTACCTGACCAGTAGAGTTGTTGTAAACTCGTTTGTTGGGTATACTGTATCCCAGAAAGATCCCCTGATCTGACTTTTCATTAAATTTGCCTTCTTGAGTTTTCTCCAGAAGTGTACAAGGAGCACCGAAAGGTTCCAAATACTCCAAGTTTGGTTTACGCTTCTGTAGTAACTCATAGCAAGTCTTCCCATGCCTCTTCACTACTGACACACGATTGAGTGTGTAGCAGGCATTGGCTACAACTTCGTTCCAGAAATGTACTGGCAGTTTTGAGTCTGCCAACATAGTCCTGGTGGTCTCGATCAGACTCTTGTTCTTTCGCTCAGCATCTCCATTCACTTGTGGTGTGTATGCAGAGGTGAATTGATGAACAATTCCCTTTTCTTTGCAGAAAGCATCCATCCACTGATTCTTAAACTCGGTTCCATTATCTGAGCGAATCTTTCTCACCTTTAGTTTGTAAAGTGATTCCAGAGTGGTGACCAACACTTTGAATGACTCAAAGGTTTCTGACTTTGCTTTCAGAAACATCACCCACGAGAATCGTGAGTAGTCATCAGTGACTACGAAGCAGTACCAGTCTCCAGCGATACTCTTTGTGCTAACTGGACCGAATAGATCCATGTGCAGTAGCTCCAGGGGCATCTCGATAGAATTGACATTTTTGGTCTTGTGAGATTTCCTGGTTTGCTTTCCTTTCTTGCATGAGACACAGAAATCAGGAAGCTTGAAGTTCTTGACAGGAACTCCATCAACTAAGTTGTTATGAATCAGATGATTCATCTTCCAATGATTAATGTGTCCCATTCTTCTATGCCATGAAATGGAGTCCTTCTCCGTAGCTTTGGATAAGAAACATTGAACAGTGAAGCATTAGTAGAAGCATTAGACATATCTAGAACATACAAGTCATTATATCTAGATGCGGACATTAATACCTGCTCCTCTGGAATATCCATTTCTTTCTTCAGAATGTAACATTTGCGGTTGTCAAACATCACTTTGAAGCCCTTGTCACATATCTGAGACACTGAAAGCAAATTATTTTCTAATTGCTGAACAAAGTTGACTTTGTCAAAGCTTACCTTTTCATTATCTACTTCTCCCTGAGCGGTAATGTATCCTTCTTTGTTTCCAGCAAAGGAAACATGTCCCCCTTTAATTTGTTTGACATTGAAAAGGAGAGACTTATTTCCCGTCATGTGCCTGGAAGCTCCGCTATCTACGATCCATGTATTTGTAGACGCACTATAGCGGACAACCTGCATATAATCGAAAATAATCAGTTAAGGAGGGGGACCCAAGCCTTGACTGGCTTGGGTTTCCCAGAGGAATCAACCATCATGAATTCGACCCACTGTCCTTTATCAGTGGGTGGAATCTCAACTTTCAGCTTGTCCTTGCTTTCAGACTCATCAGTCGTTTTGGCTTTCCACAAACCATCCCTGTGAAAGGATTGTTTGTGGTAAACCTTAGACTGATTTACAGTTTGAGTATTTAGTTTAGATTCAGAAATAGGTTTTGCCGCTGGCATCACAGACTTGTCAATGACTTGTCTGTGTTGCCTTTGGCGTGGATGAGACGAAAACGACCTAGAAGGTGTTTTAGACCTAATAGGTGTTTTGATCTAACAGGAGTTTTAGATCGCTGTTCTGAACCTAGATTAACTTTGTTGTTTAGCTCAACCTTAATTCTTGGAGTCTGATAGCGAGGACAATTTGTAGAAATATGACCGCGCTGTCCACAAGTATAGCAGGACCTCCATTCATCAGGGCTAGGAGATCTCTTGTGGGGCGGTGAATAAACTTTAGGTTCTTTCTTTTTGTTCTCACTTTTAATGCTTTCATCTCCCTTGACAAATTTAACTTGTTTAACATGATGTGCGTTTTGTCTTAGAAGATGGTGGTTATCTTGCTTAACCGGTTTAGTTAGAGTGGTTTTGGAAATCTTGGGCTGTGTGGTTGTAGATTTTGGACCCGACCCAAGAGATGCTTGAACATTATCTTCCACCCTGTTTTCAGTGATTGTTGTACCATTTGTGCCTGATGTTGATTCTTTCTGGTCAGTAGCCAGAGAGGTAGAATTAACTGTTGTGTCTGGATCGCTGACCAGAGGAGTTGTCACCACATGACCCTTTATTGGGTTATTATTAATTGGACGTTGTTTGGTGTTCAATAGGATCTCATGTGGTGGAGGCACAACCTTATATCCCAAACCTTCCCCGTTGTTGCGCTCTTTAACCAAGTTTTTCAAAATATGTGAGGAACTAGCTAGACTGTGGAGTTTTTATTTCAAAGACTCGTTTTCTACTTGTAAAACCGCTCGTTCCTTTTTAGTTTTTTTGATTGTTTTTAAGTAAAACTTGATATCATTTTCATGGTTAAATGCAACAACCTCAGTTTCTTTTAACTGTTTCTTTAAAGCTTCAACTTTTTCCTTATAACTGTTTTCATTTTCTTTTAAGATTCTGTTTTCCTCAGTGCACAATTTTAAATCATTTACTAAGTTATCATTGTGATCTAATAATCTAGCAAATTTCAAATCAATGCTTTCCCTAAATTTATCACATTCAGCACAAACATGTCTAGCAAAGAGTTCGTCTATCGATTCTACCTGTGCAGATGTAGACGTTCCAGCCATGAAAGTATTTTGAGGCTCAGATTGTGCTTCAGATTCAGCATTCAACTCCTTTTCAATAAGTTGATTAACAGCAGCTGTGACTTCATCCAATTCAACAGTGTCAGGTTCAGCTGAGTTCTCCCCCTCACTCGTTGAGTCTTCATTTAGATCGTCAACGGATGTTATGTTGGCTTCACTATCAGATAAGAATCGAAAGGACCAGTCCTGTCCTTTATCACCTTGTGCCACCATAGCTTTTGAGTCACTGCTGGTTGAAGCTGGCCTCTTCTCTTTCTCTTGCTTTGTGAAGGAGGAGAATGGGTTTCCATTTCTAGTCTTCTTAGGTTTGACACATTCCCGCTTGAAGTGTCCTTTCTCCCCACAGTTGAAACAGGTGACTTTTGACTTGTCGAAACCGAATGTGATATCTTTTGTAGCCACCAGATTTTGACCTATTTTCTTCACAAATTTCTTTGCTCGTCGCACAGCACGTGCGAGAGCCCACATAATATCCATCCGCTCCAACTCATTTTCATCCACCTGCTCATAGTCTTCATCAGCCAGGTGGCAGTTCCCTATTTTCCCAGCAACCAAACCATTATAGGAATGAACCACAGCAGCAAGCAGGTCCATGTGTTCCTTTGCAACTTCCACAGTTACTTTACCCAGATTTTCAGTCATCAACTTTGTAGATTGAGTAACTGTTGAACTTTGTAGAACACCAGATGCACCATGTGACTTACTAGTAGATGATGAGCCTTGATCAGTTGATGGTGATGCTTTTGACACAAATGCAATCTGCAGAGGAGCGCTGGAAATTTTGGAGGTAGAAGTAGCAGAAGGAGTAACATTGTAGAGTGTAGGATCCTGAGCATAAGAACCCTTCTTTGCCTTGTACTTATGTCTGACTTCTTCCTCTCGCAGTTTCAGGATAAAGTCGTTTATATCCAATGTCTCAAGAACTGAATTATGTCTTAAGGTTGAAATAAACGAATCCCACTTTTCCGGAAGTCCATCAGCCAAACTGGAGACCTTTTCTTCTTTAGACGTGGTTACCCCATGAGTGTGAAGTTCACTTATCAGATGATAGAAGCGGTCAATTATGTCGTCCAAACTCTCATTCCCGATTGCAGAAAAGTTATCAAATTCTTTCTTAAGTGCTTTGGCCTTCAAAGACTTCAGAGTTGAGCTCCCTTCATATCTTTTCTCGAGAGCTTTTCAGAATTTCTTACTTTGTTTGTGATCAGAATACTGATGGAAGATCTCTTTAGGAATAGACTGGGTGAGCATAGTGTAAGCTTTCTTTTCAGCATTGTAGGCAGTCTTTTGCGCATCAGTCATTCCACTCAACGTTAATGGCAAACCATCAGCACCAACTGGCATGGTGTAACCAGTTTCAATAGCATTCCAAAGATTAGTGTCCACACCATTGAGATGAATCTCAAACCTCTGCTTCCACTACGGGAACTCATCAATAGACAGAAGCTTAGGTGGCTTATTGTGGGTACCAATCTCATTCTCCAGAAGTAGTAAGTTTTGGATCCTTGAGTCTTTCCCTGCTGAGAACGCGAAATTTTCAGAGTCCATAATGAATTTGACTGAGTATGTGACTGAAAGGGCGACTGGGGAGCGACTGAGATACAATCGTGCGATTGAACCTCAAACGGGCGACTGGATAGACGATTATGACACGTGAGCGACTGAACAGACCGAATGACTCAACCGGACGATTGAACAAGCGAATTACTCAATCGGACGATTGAACTGAGCGACTAGACTTCAGTCGTACGATTGAGATAATCGTGCGACTGTGACGGCTGAAAACGAGGTTTTTCACAAATTTTGACCTAAAACGCAAGTTTTGACACCCTAGATGGCTGAAAGTCAAAAAATATTGATTTTTCAGAACATGCAAATGTAAAGACTTGATTTTTAGCAGAAAGATTGGATCTTTTCGTGTAAAAACATTGACTTTACCAAAAACTTGATTGAATCCATGAAGAATCAAGAGCCAAAGCTCTGATACCACTTGTTAGGACCGTGTACGTAGGGAGTACTAACTGATTCTTCAATATACCGGATCAAATAGTGCAGAATCCAATTTGATTGGCGATCCAATCAGGGAGAACGTAATCTAGATCAAACCTAACGATTAGAAAACGTAAAGAACAGACTAGGAATGATCTGGGACGTTCTATGAACTTGGAATGGACGAACAGGACGCTCTGGGTCGACTAAGGTTTCAAGTATTCGAAGTGTTTGTTTTTCCACGAATTAAGTGGTATTTATAGGTTACAGCTATCATTCGTACGACTGAGCCAAGCGACTGGCTCAGTCGTGCGACTGAGTCATACGATTGGTTCATTCGGACGACTGAGTCAGTCTCATGACTCAATCGTACGAATGACTCAATCACCTGGTTCATTCGTGTGACTGACCCATTCGCATGGTCCAGTCGTTAGTTAAACACATTCTTGAACCTTTGATGGTTCAAACCTATGTCTAACAACTATAAACCTATATAACATTGTCATATATGTGTGTACTAATAATTGATATGAATATATATAACATTTAAACAACCAATAAACATAAATAGAAGAGATTCTCATTATATTGATCAACGTTACATATGTGTTACAAGACGAAGTTCTATTACATTCAAGCTCACTAGACTAGAACTGGGGACATGTGTACCAACACTAGAGCTGAAGATGTGTAACTTGAAAGTCTTCTTAGCTCAAATCTTGGATCAAAATCACCTAGAGGTAACACATCTGTAGATCCTGAAGCATTCTCACAAGATTTGTTAAAACAGTTGGTAACTAAATCAAGATCAAATTGCCAATCCGGACCAGAACCTTTCATACTAGGAGTGTGCTCATTGAAAATCACATTGGCTGACTCCTTAACTACTCTAGTTCTGAGTTTGTATACTCTATAAGCTTTAGCTTGAGAAAAATATCCAATAAAGTGTCCATCATCTGATTTCTCAGCAAACTTGGCAATTTGATATTTGGTATTCAAGATGCTGCATGGACATCCAAATGACCTGAGAAAACCATTGAAAGGTTTTCTCTTGTGCCAAAGTTCATAAGGAGTCTTACCATGAGTCTTAACCACTAAAACTTTGTTTTGCACATAGCAGGCAGTGTTGACTGCCTCTGCCTAGAAGGTGATGGGCAGCTTAGAGTCAGACAACATGGTTCTTGCAGCTTCAATCAGTGTCCTGTTTCTCCTCTCAGCAACACCATTTTGCTGAGGAGTCCTGGGAGCACTGTATTGTCTTGTAATACCCTTTTCATCACAAAATGTATCAAGGATTTGGTTCTTAAATTCAGTTCCTTGATTACATCTTATGGTTTTGACCATGTGATCACATTGATTCTCAATCTTTAAGATAAAATTCTTCAAAATTTTTGGCGTCTCATCCTTAGTCCTAAGAAAGAAAACCCAAGTAAATTTTATAAAGTCATCTGTGATCACCAGACAGTAAGAGGTCCTTCCTAGACTCATTACACTGGTGGGGCCAAAGAGATCCATATGTAACAAGTGTAGGGGTGTAGTGATGGAGTTTCTTTCCTTAGGCTTGTGAAATACCTTATGTTGCTATCCCTTTCAGCCATGCAACATAATAATCATCACTTGTAAACTCTTCTTTGGCATTCCAGTTACCAAATCATTCTTAATAAGCTTATTCATGTTTTTAAAGTTTACATGACACGTTCTTTTATGCCAGAGAAAAGACTCATCACTATTAGCTTTAGATAGAAAGCATGAAACTTCTCCTAAGGGAGTTGTTTCTTGCAAGTCCATCTTATACATGTTCCCTCTCCTGGGAGCTCTGAGCAGGATATGCTTATGAGGAATAATCACCCCGGGCTTGAGAACAACGCACTCATGCTCAGTAAAGAGCATGTTATGACTCTGATTACAAAATTGGGATACACTCAGAAGATTGTACCCAAGCGCCTTGACAAGTTTACATTCTTAATGTCGAGCTTACCATTTGTGACCTTGCCCCTTCCAGAAATGTAACCTCCTTCATCTCCTCCAAAAGCAACTAGTCCTCCATCAGTTCTTTCAAAGTTTTGGAGTAGTGACCTATTGCCTGTCAAGTGCCTGGAACAACCACTATCAATGATCCAAATATTTTTATTTGTCTTGAGCTATTCCTGCACAAAGAAAATGATTAGTTACATTTGGAAACCCAAGCCTTATTGGTCTTGGGCTCATCAAAAGAAGTAGAAGGTAATGAAATAGTAATAGATCCTATAGTTGTGTTTTGAGGATCTTTTGCTGTTGTTGATGGAGAATTTTCAGTCACTTGGTCTTTCTTTTACTTCCACACCACCTTTGGAAGTTTGGACCTGACCTTCAATACTTCAAAAGCTTTTGAGACTTCGGAAGTTTTGATGACTGGACCTTTGGAAGTTCCTGCTAATACTGCAGCAGACTTTAGTGCTTCGGAAGTATTCCTTTCTTCCGAGACCAAATTTTCTTCCGAAGGCAATTTTCCACTTGCCTTCTTCTTTACTTTGGAGCTTCCGAAGGAAGCATATTTTCCTTCTGAAGTTGAATTCTTCTTAGAGCTCTTGGAAGTCTCTTTCTTGGTTACATGAAGAGTGCCTCTTGGATTGTGTGGACAATCCTTAGTAAGATGAGAAGTACTCTCACACATAACACATTTCATCTTTTTGTTCCTAAGAGTTTTCTTCTGAGAACAAGGCTGACTTTGATCACTTCCCTTCTCCACCTCCATCTTTGCAGATGCTGAGACAATCCCTTTGGGCTGAGGACTGTTCTTGGAGTTGGATGGTTCAGGTTGTGTAGCAGTGGTACACAACTGATTAGCCTTCTTCTTGATGCTGAGATGATTTGAACATGAACTAGAACTCTTGGTAGAATAGTTGAGGTTGATGTCTTCAGTATTAACCATGTCAAACCCTACAGATATAAAGACTTGTTTCTGCTTAGAGTTAAAAGTGGCCTTGATCTCTTGAGCCTTCTTACCCTTTCTCTTGCTCTTTTTGATCAAGTTCTTCCTCATAGACTTGGTCATCACCGGCTTCCTGCTCTCCTCAGAAGGATAGTGACCCTTCTTAGAATCCTCCTCTTCACTCTTCTCAGAGGAATTCTTCACTATCACTTCTTCATCCTCTTCACTCAAGGGGTCTATGAGAGGAAGCTCATCTTCACAAGTTCCAAACCTAGGTGATCTTACAGACAACATTGTGTGTGGAGGAGCTATCTCACTATATCCTAGTCCTTGCTTGTTTTGATAACAAACTTTTGCATGCAAGGATGAGAATATGATATTCTTAAAGGTCTCTTCTTCAAGAACACATTTTTTTGCCCTAGCTTTACTGATCACAAGCTCAGCCTGGCATTCAGCTAACTTAATTATGAGATCCTTGATCGGAGTCCTATAATTTGTATGCTCATGTTTTAGGACTGAAATGGTTTTCTCTAAGTCCTCTATCTTTAACTTATAATCATTTTTAGCCTTTCCAAAATCAGACTTCAAGATTTTTAAGGACTCAAGATCAGATCTTATTTCTAAGTTATAGGACCTGTATCTGTTGACTTTAGCCATACATTTAGGAGTATAGAGATGTTCCAATACCTTGGTTTCATCATGGTTAGCCATTAATGCTTGGTTTGGAGATTCATCTTCTACCTGAAAGCTCCAGTCAAAGCCTCCTTCTTTAACAGCAACTGCAGCTTGCTGCTTTGGCTTCTCATTCTGGGTAGCTTTATCAGTGTAGTTTGGTCTGGATTGTGCTTATCCACCATTTGTTATTGGTGCCTTGTATTCCTTAGCAAAGTGACCCATCAAATTGCAGTTGTAGCACTTAACTTTGCTTTTATCCAACCCAAACTTTCCACTGGCTGTATTGCTAGGGAACTTCCTTCCTGTCCGCTTGTAGAACCTCTTGGCTCTATGAGTGAGAAGAGCCATTTGCCGGACTATCTCCATGTATTCCAGATCATCTGAATGGATACAGTCCAGGTCTTCAAGGGTGAATAGGAAGCTGCCATAACTTTAATCAGAAGACGCAAAGGCTTGAGAAGAACTTGTCTCTTGGAATGGGCTTTCTTGAGTATAGTTCTCCCTTAGTGTCTCCGGGAAGGTAATGAAAGGGCTCTTTTGTGAGATGTCCGGGTAGCATATGAGATGATATTGGGGTTCTATGCTATCCTTTTCAGTCACATAAAGGGCTGAACCCATTTCATTGTTGGAGTTACCAGATGAACCTTGCATGTTCATGTCTATCTGGTATCCACTGACAATGCGATACAACTCTGTCAAAGTGAGAGTCTTAAGGTTCTCAGTCCAATTTATTACAACACAATAATGTGTCCATTTCCTAAAAAGAGAGGACATAAACTTCCTTACAATATCTTTGTTCTCAAGATTTACTCTAACATACACTAGAGTATCCATAATCTCAACATAACTAAGTATTGTTGAGTCATGGTCTTACCTGTTTTGAAGGTGAAATTTTCAAACTACTGCTTCAGGAGATCCTTCTTGTTCTCCTTGGCTTCAGTGGAACCCTCATACATTAGTTTCAATGCATCCCACAGCTGCTTAGCTGTTTTGCATTTCTTGAAACCTCTGTATACAGAGTTTGGAAGAGCAGTCTGAAGGGTTCTCATGGCCTTTTGATCAATTTCTACTCTCTTTCTATCTTCATCTGAGTAGTCAGCCACATCCTTGGGAATCATACCACCTCCAGCAGCAGCTGAAGAGGTGCTTGGTATATAAGGTCTAGTGACAACAGATTCCCACATTCTTGAGTCTTGACACTTGATAAATTCTTCCATTCTTTGGCACCAAGTGTCAAAGTCATCAAGAGTGATCAGTGAGACTTTGTCATGGTTCCAGTTTCCATAGCAGCTTTAGAGATAGCTGCCATTTGAAGGGTTAAGTATTTTATGTGTGTGAGGGATCTTAAGATGTTGAGATCTTATATCAAGAGCCTGAAATGCTCTGATACCAATTGCAGGACCGTTAAAGGGTATGCACTTACAACACAACAACACAAAGACGAGAGTGTGCAACAACACTTAACAATTCAAATGGGGAACTGAGAAAATCAGTTTTGAGAACTAAGAAACACAAGTGTATGTGAGACAGAACAAGAACAACACAAGTTATTGGTTTTCAAGGTTGATGTATATTGCTCTCTAGTTCCTTACAAATGTTTCCAAAAGTTCTACTAATAAGATACAAGGACCGGAAATACTTATATTACAACCTACAGCCAGCAATACTTTGAAGGTTAGCTGGATACAATATCTAGACAACAAAATCATTTTAGAGTTAAAAGGCAGATTGACTTTTGACTAGTGACTATGACATGCCATAGCTCACATCCAAATATATTACAAAAAGGATAAAGTACATAAAGTGAAAAGTTACAGACTCAAGACCTCAATGTACAGTTACCAAAAGCATGAACCTTTTCATCAACTGATGTGAAGTTGGTGTCTTATCAGAGTTGCAGCGGAAAGGGGTCCAGCTTTAGGTAAAAAGTACATCAGATAAAGCATATGATCAAAAAGTCTTCGGAAGAAATCTGTCTTCAATAGTTGGCTTCGGAAGACTTTGTCTTTGAAACTTCGGAAGACTTCATTTTTGGCTTTGAAAGATATTGGTCTTAGCTTCGGAAGATTTCACACTTAGAGTAATTTCTAACGCACTGTGTGAAACTTCCGAAGCATTCCACTTCAGTACACTTATGCATGCATGCAGGAGAGATATAGGGTATTTAGGTTGCATCAGCCTTACAAATAAACCTTACACGTATATATACGTACGTATATATATATGCACGTGTATATATATATATATATCTATATATATTTATGTATATATGTACGTATATATATATATATACACACACACACACATATATATATATATATATATATAAATATATATATATATATATATATATATATATATATATATGTACGTATATATATGTACGTATATATATGTATGTATATATATATGTACGTATATATATATATATATGTACGTATATATATACGTATATATGTATAAGTATGTATGTATATATATGTATATATATGTGTTTATATATATGTATATATGTATATATATATATATGTACGTATATATGTGTACGTATATATATATGTACGTATATACAGATATATACGTATATATATATATATGTATCTATATACATATATATGTATGTATATATGTGTATCTATATATATATATGTACATATATATGTATATATATATGTACGTACACATGGGCGTACACGTGTACGTCCACATGTACGTACACCTGTACGTACAAAATGCACGTACACTTGTACGTACAAAATGCACGTACACCTGTTCGTACAAAATGCACATACACCTGTTCGTACAAAATGCACGTACACCTGTTCGTACAAAGTGCACGTACACATGTACGTACAAATTGCATGTACGCATGTACGTCCACGTGCACGTACACATGTACGTACCCGTGTATGTACAAATGTACGTGCATGTGTACGTAACGTACACATGTACGTACATATGTACGTACATATCTATGTACGTATGTACGAACGTATGTACATACGTACGTACGTAGGTACGTACGTATATATGTGCGTATATATGTACGTACATATATATCTGTATATATATGTATATATATATGTATGTATGTATATGTATATATATGTATATAGGTATGTATGTATAGATATGTATGTATGTATATGTATGTATACATATTACATATGTATATATATATACATCCATACATGTATACATATGTATATATATCTACATATATATATATATATATATATATATGTATACATATGTGTATATATATACATATGTATATATATATACATACATACATGTATACATATGTATATATATCTACATATATATATATATGTATACATATGTGTATATATATATAGAATGGCATTCAAATGAAAACTAAAATAATTGAAAAAACTAAAGAAACCAATCTTGACCATACATTTTATTGATCTATGGTCAATATGAAAAAGGGCAAAATTGTAATTTCCATTTCTTTAAAAACTAGTGCAGTTCATATACCAGGGCTAAAATCGGAAATCAAAATATGAAATCCCCCAAATTTATACTCCCACGTTAGAATCAGTTACGTATTTTCTCCAAAACTTCCTTTGATTTCTCAACAATTCAACAAATTCACATGCAAATCTCCATCTAACAATCAAAGATTCCGGTGAAAATGGCCGCCAAATGCACGATTCCAGTGATCGATCTTCTGGATTTCCCCAATCAGTTATCGAAATTGCTTGCAGCTAGTGAAGAGTGGGGCTGTTTTAGGCTGATCAACTTCGACGATGTTCTTCCGGCGACTCTGATGTCCGATATGAAGGCGGTGGTTCGATCTCTGTTCGATCTGCCGGTGGAGATCAAGCGGCGGAACGTCGACGTCATCGCCGACAGTGGTTATATGGCTCCGACGGAGAAAAATCCGCTGTATGAGGCGTTAGGGTTGTACGATATGGCATCTCGTCGTGATGTTGATAACTTCTGTACTCAATTGGATGTATCGCCGCATCAAAGGTATCTTTCTAAGGGCATCTTTTAAAAAGCAATTATTAATTTATTTTTAGAACATGTTTGGGATTGCTTTTACGGTCAACCAGTTGACCACTGACTCCGGTCTATAAATCGAAACCGAATTGGATTACCAAAGACTGAGCATGATCCTATTTTTTTCAACAGAAAATGTGCATCAAAGCACATATTACATTCTACATATTTCTAACAGCGTCGATTGAACGACTTAATCAAATTATGTCATGGTTATTGTCAGCTTAAAAAAGGAAAGAGGACATCTACCGGTGTTGGAAGGCCGTCAAAATGAATGCAGCGTAAAGATAATTGAATCAGGGATTCTGTGTTCTGATCGTGAATTTCCATCATTGTAATACATTTTGAGTCTTGATTTAAATTTGGACATGTAGTTTGGTACATTTATGTATACTACTAGGTTATGTTTATTTAACTAATCACCTATTCCAGAAGTTTACATTTATATAAAGCTGGTTCCAATGATTGTTACATGCTATGTATGTTTGGGTCATTCTTCATTATATTTACACTTTCATTGCACTTTGCATTTACACATTTATGCTTTTACGCATTTATGCATTAATGCACATATATGATTAATTTCATAATATTTGTTATCCTGGTCATTTATGTTACTAATTATTTTTTTTTGGGACATGGTGATATTTATTGACATGAATTTGTGTTGTATGCATCATCCAAGCGTTTGTGTCTGTTGACAAATTTATTTCTTAATGTTTTGTTTTTTTTTATTTTTATATTAACTATGCTAATGATATTTGTAATCATTCTTGCTTTATAATATGGTATTGTTCAACGAATTCATTAATAGGCATATCAAGATATTGTTAATCATTTTCTTAATAATATTATATATTCTAATTATACTTTATTCACTGAAGTTTCATGATATTAGTTTACAGTTAACTTTTATGCATTAATGCATGTATGCATTTATGCATAAATACATTATGCATTGATGCAGGAACAGTTACATGGGAATGTTTTAAATTTCCGGTGGAGGGAACAGTTACATGGGAATGTTTTAAATTTTCTATCATAAAATTACGATTATGCCCTTAGATGTGAATATATTTAATTAAACAATTATAATTACAAAGAAAATTCTGATTGGTTGGGGTTAGTTTCTTTGGTTTTTTCCAAAATAATAGTTTCCATTTGAATGTATCCCTATATATATATATACATATATATGTATACATATGTGTATATATATATACATGTATATGTATACATACGTGTATATATATATACATGTATATGTATACATACGTGTATATATATACATATATATACGTATGTATACATATGTTTATATTACATATGTATATATATGTATAAATATGTATACATATGTATATATATGTATACGCATGTCGTTTCCCGTAAAAGCAATCTGCCTTATCCTCTCTTCTTCACTTTACCAAAACAGATCACCACCATAACCACGACCTACCTTCACCCTACCGGCAAATCACCTCCTAAAACCCACTACCACCATCGTTTGTAGCATCCATTCCACTCCCTTCACCCCCAACACCACTCCTCTCACCCTCACCACCAAGAAACCTCCTCCATAATGAGCTCCGGCCACCACAAAGACTACCAATAAATGCTAGCACCTCGACTCCTTTCACTCCTGTAACACCCACCTCGACAACCGACACCATTCCAGCCACCACCACGACATTTTCTTTGTATCATCTTTGTTAAAATTATAAGGTGTGTATGTAATCTTCTTTTTATTAATCAATATGATAAATGAATTGTGTTGTTAGAATGATAATAGAAATTATGTGATTTGATTATTGATTAGTATGTGTTGTTAAAATTATAATGTAAGTTGTTTGGTTTGATTATAAGTGTTGTTATATTGATTATATAAGTTAATTGGTTGATTTGGTTATTAGTTTTTATTGTTAGAATGATGATATAAGTTGTTTTATTTGGTTATTATTTTGTGTTGTTAGAATGGTAATATAAAAATTGTTTGACTACGTTATTAGTTGGTATTGTTAGAGTGATAATATAAGTTGTTTGATTTGGTTATTAGGTTGTGTTATTAGAATGATAATATAAAACTTGTTCGATTTGATATTAATTTGGTTTGTTAGAATGATAATATAAAAGTTGTTTGATTTGATATTAGTTTTGTATTGTTAGAATAATAATATAAGTTGTTTTATTTTGTTATTAGTATGTGTTGTTAGAATGATAATATAAAAATTGTTTGATTAAGTTATTAGTTGGTATTGTTTGAATGGTAATATAAGTTGTTTTAAAAATGTTTAAGATTTATTAATTGTTTTTTTGTAGGTTATGTCATCAAGTGTAGCACACGGTGGTGATGGCAGGGTCGTGGTCCGTTGGCCATGCTTATTCACTTCCCTCAAGTTGTCAGTGTATAAGTTATTTTTCATTTTAAATATATGTCTATGTACATCTTTTGAATATTAGTAACTTTACTTTTATATAGCCATATAGCATGAAGTAAAAAACATTCAAAAGGAATAAATTTAATTTGTTGTATAAATGGGTTGCAAAACAACAACCACTACAAGAAATGTCAGTAATAGCGGCGCCGCTATTAGCAGCGACAGGATCATTAGCGGCGACAGTAAATAGCGGCGACACCATTAGCGGCGACATGTCGCCGCTATTGCTCTTCAATCCATTTCCAATTTTGACCAACAGATCTGACCGTTAATCGTGCAACAGATCTAACGGACAGGGATTGATCGTACTTAACCAATAGCGGCGACACTATTAGCGGCGACATGTCGCCGCTATTGGTTAAAAATATACAGCCCCACCTTCGGCTTCCCTCCACATTTCCCCCTTTCCCTCCACATCCTCCACATCCTCCCGATCAACTGTCTCTCCACATCCTCTCTGAGTTCTTACCACCGGCCACCACCGGTCACCATCCGAGCTCCCCCGAGCACCACCCAACACCACCTGAGCACCACATCCCCCTTTCGCCGAGCACCACCGACCACCACTCCCGTCTTCTTTCCTCCTCTCGCCGGTCACCATCCGAGCTCCCCCTCCTTCTCGAGCAAATACATTCACCACCACCATCGTTGCTGCATCCGACCACCACCACTGCTGCAACCCACCACCACCACTGCAACCGACCACCCTTGTTTAGGTATGAATTTTTGATTTAGTTGTGTTATTGTGTGACATTGTTAGCTATGAATTTGGGTATTTAGGTATGAATTTTTGATTTAGTTGAAATATTATTTAGGGATGAATTTTGATTTATTTGTGTTATTGGGTGAATTATTTAGGTATGAATTTGGGATTTAGTATGTATTTTTTATTTTAGTTGTGTTGAAACATTATTTAGCTAGAATTTTTGATTTAGTTGTGTTATTAGACGAATTTTTAGGTTATGTTAGTTGTGTGCCTCTTTAATTTAGTTATACAAGTTATTTGTTAAATTATTTGTTTATAATGTTTATTAATTAGATGTTAGTTTAGGTGTTTTGTTGGTTGAAAATTATTATGTTAATAATGCTTAATAATTAGATTATTTAGGTTATGATAGTAGTGTAACAAGTTGTGTTATTTGAAAATTATTGTTTAGTAATTTGTGTATAGACAAAACAATGATCACTATAAAATGACAAGTTGTGTTATTTATAAACACAAACGATCATTGTTTAGTTGTTTGATTTTTTAGTGATTTCTTATTGTTTTTCATTACTATAAAAACACAATTTAGGTTATGATCATTTGTGTTTTATATTAATGAAAAACAATAAAAAATCACTAAAAAAATCAAACGAAACGTGACATTTTTTAAAACAATTACAATAATGTTTCAATTTGTTTAGATATTGTCACGTTTCATTTAATTGTTATAGTAATTGCTTATTGTTTTACATTATGAGCGTTTACGTTTCGTGACTTCATTCTAATCATCACGAGCTTAGAAATACCCGCCCGAAATTGATTTAGTAATTAATTTCGGGTTGTCCCCGTTTTGGGACTGCTTTTTGAATATTTTATCTCATTTAGGATATGAATGTGTATTACATATTGTTTGTTTAAGAAAAATTTGGTCATTTTCTCTTTGCTCCTCGGGTATATATTTCTATATACTTGGGAGCTAAGAGGAAATGCTGCCGAATTTTTCTTAAACAAACAATTATGTAATACATGTTCATATATGAGATAAAGTATTCAAAAAGTGGGTATAGCAGCCTACCCTTTGGAATTCTCAATCTACTGTCCTACTTTTTGTTTGATAAATAATGTATCGGTGGAAAATGATTTATTAGTTGTGTTATTTGATAAATAATATTGGATATAATGATATAAACTTAACTTAGTTTATTTATCCTTTTATGTAACTTATGGCTTATGGTTTTCTGATGATTTTTCCCTTCTCTTTATGTATATGATTTTAGGGTTTCGGTAAGATTCATTCTGATAATCACGAGCTTAGTAATTCCTTTTTGTTCGAGTTTTGTGGATAATTTTTCATCCACTTAAATCCTAATATATTTTGCAGTTCCATAATCATGCCTATCGATAAAAGTTGGCTTCTTAATCCGAATCGTAGATCACCTGAGTATCAACAAGGACTTAGCTCTTTTATAGATATGTGCGAAAAACTTGTGGACAGTTATGGCCAGATTCGATGTCCATGTATGAAATGTCAGAATACGGTATTATTAGGATGGGTTAAAATGAAATATCATTTAGAAATATGGGGCATGTGCCGGTCGTACAAGGATTGGATCTATCACGGTGAAAGTTTAATTCCTGAAGTTGTAGTTGTGGAAAACGTTGCGCCAACAAACGAAATGGCTGACGTTATCGAAGACGTTATGGAGGAGAGTAGCGGTCTCCATGAGCAGAGTAGTGGTCTCCATGATGATTTTGAGAACTTGTTAGAAGAAGTTCAATCAGAATTATATCCGGGTTGTGCTAAGTTTTCTTCACTTGATTTTTTAGCAAAGCTTATGCATATCAAGGTGAAGAATAAATGGACTAATAGCTCATTTGATGAGCTTCTTGAGTTGTTACAATCTTCACATCCTGAGGGTAATAAAATCCCATCTTCTCATTATGTAGCAAAAAGGACATTAAAAAAGATTGGTTTAGGATATGAGTCGATACATGTGTGCAAATATGATTGTGCTCTTTTCTGGGGAGAAAACCTTTTGTTAGAAAAATGTCCCGTTTGTAATGAGAGTAGGTGGGTTGATACAAATACAAAGGGCAAGAAGTTACCTCACAAGGTGTTACGATGGTTTCCTTTAACCCCGAGACTACGACGATTGTATTCTTCAAGGCACACGGCAAAAGATATGATTTGGCATAGTACCGGACGATCAGAAGAGGGTACGATGCGACATCCTGTTGATGGTACCTCATGGAAAGATTTTGACATAAAGTACCCGACCTTCTCAAGGGAACCGCGAAACGTTCGCCTAGGGCTTACAGCCGACGGTTTTAATCCATTTGGTAACATGAGTTCGGCTCATAGCACGTGGCCGGTTGTACTCACCACATACAATCTGCCTCCATGGTTATGCATGAAAGAGTCATCATTTATGTTGTCATTGTTGATTCCTGGTCCTAAATCACCGGGGAAAGACATGGATGTGTTTCTTAGGCCGTTGGTGGATGAGCTTAAGCAGTTGTGGGTGTTAGGCGTACGTACTAAAGACGCGGCGACAAACACGTTCTTTACAATGAAAGCGGCGTTGTTATGGACTATAAACGACTTTCCAGCTCGTAGTAGTTTATCTGGTTGGAGCGGGCAGGGTTACAAAGCATGCCCGACATGTAACGAAGACACTCCTTCTATGCGTGTTACAAATAAAGTTGTATATGTTGGTCATCGGCGATTCTTAGATGCTAACCATGAGTGGAGAACAAGTTTAGAATTTAACGGAGAACCCGAGATCAGAGCCCCTCCGAAACAGTTTAATGATACAGACATAGAAGCACAAATTAGTCGTCTACGCCATCGTTTGCCGGGTAAACATCCCGATTTTGGAGGTGTAAAATCAAAGCGGGAGGAGTTTGAGTTGAACTGGTCGAAACGAAGCATATTTTTTGAACTTGAGTATTGGTCTTCTCTGCAGCTAAAACATAACCTAGATGTGATGCATATCGAAAAAAATGTGTGTGACAGTTTGTTGGGTACTCTTCTAATGAATGAAAAGAGCAAAGATACGCCAAATGCACGTGTTGACCTGAAAAATCTAAATATTCGAAGTAGGCAGTGGTTGGAGAAAAAGAATGGCAAGTGGTATAGTCCACATCCAAAATACTCATTGAAGATCAGTGATCGAAAGTTATTTTGTGAGTTTATAAAGGATGTTAAATTGCCTGATGGGTTCGGATCTAATATCAGGAAGAGAGTGGTAGATAACAATACTAATATTACTGGGTTGAAATCTCATGACTGTCATATTCTCATGCAGCGTTTAATACCGATTGGGGTTAGATGCTTTTTGACCAAAGATACTTATACACCAATAGTTGATCTTTGTACGTTTTTTAAGCAACTCTGCTCAAGAACACTATTGGTCGAGGATATGAAGAAAGCTAAGGATGCCATTCTTATAATATTGTGCAAGTTAGAGTTGATCTATCCTCCGGCGTTTTTTGACATTATGGTTCATTTAGTTTTGCATTTACCTGATGAAGCGATTCGTGGTGGTCCTGTATGTATGAGATGGATGTATCCGTTTGAAAGATATATGAAAAAACTAAAAAATTATGTCAGAAACAAAGCAAGGCCGGAAGGTTGTATAGCTGAAGGTTATGTTGCTGAAGAAGCTCTATCATTTTGTTCGAGATACCTTCGAGATGTTGAGACTCAGTT
The DNA here is from genome assembly GCA_024085815.1 of Flaveria linearis. Classification (NCBI taxonomy): domain Eukaryota; kingdom Viridiplantae; phylum Streptophyta; class Magnoliopsida; order Asterales; family Asteraceae; genus Flaveria; species Flaveria linearis. Next base: position 20,166,230 of record CM044007.1, on the reverse strand, counting down.
TAATCGCCCTGACAGAAACGAGGATGTCATTATCCAAAAAAGAAACGTGTATGCATTTGAGTCTAAATGTCGTCCGGCTAGTGCAACAAAGATGAAATACCTTTCTCCAAGTGAAAAGCTTAAGTTAGAATGGTTTGTGCTCGATAGCTGTCAAGAAGTCAGAGATTATATGAAGTAAAGTTTCCTATCTTTAACTTTGCATCATTAATTAAATATATTTCATTGTCACTTATTGTATATTTTTATCAATATTGTAGTGAATTTAAATCTGTATGTCCACATGAGGATATTAAAATCAAATTTCCATCATGGTTCCTCGAGAAGGTAATCTATATCTAACACGTGTTACTATATATTTGTTAGGTATTCCATATATAACACGTGTTAGTCAATATTTTCTTAGGTTTATTCGATGAAAATACAAAATTCTCCAAAATTTCATTCAGAGTTGTATGCTCTTTCAATGGGTGCGGATGTAAATGCCTATAGTTATACTGCTTGCATAGTCAACGGTGTTAGGTTTATGGTAGTTGATCGTGACGCGCAACGCACAACGCAAAACTCCGGTGTTTTAGTGGAGGGAGAGAATGGTGAGAAATATTATGGGCAACTTGAGGAGATTATTGAATTACATTATGCAAATGGGTATTCAACTGTCCTATTTCGTTGCAAATGGTTTGATACTCGAAGGGGCGTTTCATACGACAATAATATCATTAGTATCAACACAGAACGTGAATGGGACAAAGACGATCAACTCATATTTGCCTCTCAAGCTAAACAAGTGTTCTACATCCGAGAACCTTCTCGAAGAAATCAAAACAATAATCACCGGTGGGTCGTCGAGAATGTTAATCATCGAAAAATTTGGGATCGCCCTACAATCAATGATGGTGTCATGGAGAACATTCAAAATGTTGACAATGACTTGACAGAAGATCTTGACGTTGTTCACAACCACTCTTCATCTAATAGCATACTTTTCATTGACTTCACACAATACTTTCATAACATACCTACTCATGTCACCGAAGACGAGACTCCAAGTGAAGTTAATCCGCCAACTGTTACCGCTGAAGAGGTGTTTGAAGACGAGGATGATTATGATGAGGACGATTCTGATTATGACACCGAAGAGTCTGACGAAGATACTGAAGTATATGAGGGTGACTCTGATTGAAACATTTGTTAGGATTTGTATATGTATTTATTTATTTAAACCTTTGTTTGTATTTCATGTTGTACTACAAAACTTTCTTCTTATTTTAACATTATGTTCTAAATCTTATATTTCAAGACATGTTTTCATTGTGGATTGTTCTCGTATACCTTATGGCTGATGTGATGAGTCACGGAGGTGATGGCGCGGGGGATCCACCACTTCCTCCATTTGACACTCATGGGAGTCACGCGTTAGACGGTAATGGTTATTATAATTAATTTATATACTATGTTTATTCAATTATTATTAATATATGATGCAATCAATGATTTTTTAATCTGATTACAGGCACGCCTTCTCGTAAAACAAGAGGCAAGGCGAAAAATAAGAAATTGCAGCAAGAGCTAGCTAAAAAGGGAGGACCTTTATCTCTACCCTTTGATAGAGTTGCCACGTATACCCCCGTTGGCGAACTTAATGATATGTTTGTTCGCGAGGTGGGGATATACATGGAAGCTAATTTACCTTTTAATGTTCGTTCGTATGAAAATCTTTCCGATGCTCAGAAGAATGCTTTGGAAGAGCATATGGCGGTAAAATTTTATAAGTTATATGTTTGTTATTCATTTTTACATAAATAACTTTTATTTTGTTGAACTTATATGTAGCGACGCTTTGACTTTGATGAGATATTGCGAGATCATGAGCGCGCACAGATAGAGGGTGGAATCCGTGCGGTGTTTCTCAAACGATTTAGAGATCGAAAAAATGTGGCAAAAAAACATTTTGATCGGGTTGGAGGCTACGATAATGTAGAACAAGCAAGGGTCAATCCTCCAACAGGAATGAATCATGATAATTGGAACAAAACCGTTGACTATTTTATGAGTGACGCATATAGGAATGTGTCAAGTTCAAACAAATCAAATCGTCAACAACAAATATATACAAACCGTGGGGGGACTGCTTCATATAGTAGTTATTGTTATAAGCAGGTAATGATTTAAATTTATATATTTGTGTATTATATATTAGCATTTTTTAATATATAATATACTTTTTAAAAACAGAATAAAAGCAGACTTGAAACGTTTCATGATGCTCATACTGGTAAAGATGGGACATTTGATAGCGAGGTAGCAGAGCAACAATATGTAAGTATTTCTTAAAAGTATAATTTTTAAATATATATTTATGTATGTATAAATATGTTAATATATTTTTGTTAATTAATACAGAACCAATTAAAGGAAAGGTTTGATGAGCTAAGTCAAACCCAAAATCAAGAAAGTGGATCATCAACGCTGAATGAAGTCGATATCTTTGAGTCGGTGTTGGGACAACGGCGTGGACATATTCGGGGGATTGGGCGTAAACCATTTTCATCTGCAGGGACGAGTTCTTTTGTTCATGATCATGAACAAACTCCTCAGTCGTTTACACAGGTAAGTGCATCATAGTTGGATGTGTTAAGTTCATCATAGTTCACTTAGGTTTATTATGACTTTTTATCCCTAAAATAGACTTTAATTATCTAAGTTTAGCTTAAACGAGTCAAAATGGGTGAAAACAACATGATTTGAGTTAAAACGGGTCAAAATGAGTTAAACTTGGATGTGTTAAGTTCATCATAGTTCATTTTGGTTTTTTATGACTTTTTATTGCTAAAATAGACTTTAATTATCTAAGTTTAGCTTAAACGGGTCAAAATGGGTAAAAACAACATGATTTGAGTTAAAACGGGTCAAAATGAGTTAAACTTGGATGTGTTAAATTCATCATAGTTCACTTAGGTTTATTATGACTTTTTATCCCTAAAATAGACTTTAATTATCTAAGTTTAGCTTAAACGGGTCAAAATGGGTGAAAACAACATGATTTGAGTTAAAACGGGTCAAAATGAGTTAAACTTGGATGTGTTAAGTTCATCATAGTTCATTTTGGTTTTTTATGACTTTTTATTGCTAAAATAGACTTTAATTATCTAAGTTTAGCTTAAACGGGTCAAAATGGGTGAAAACAACATGATTTGAGTTAAAACGGGTCAAAATGAGTTAAACTTGGATGTGTTAAATTCATCATAGTTCACTTTGGTTTTTTATGACTTTTTATTGCTAAAATAGACTTTAATTATCTAAGTTTAGCTTAAACGGGTCAAAATGGGTGAAAACAACATGATTTGAGTTAAAACGGGTCAAAATTAGTTAAACTTGGATGTGTTAATTTCATCATAGTTGTTTTAGGTTATTATGACTTTTTATCCCTAAAATAGACTTTAATTATCTAAGTTTAGCTTAAACGGGTCAAAATGGGTGAAAACAACATGATTTGAGTTAAAACGGGTCAAAATGAGTTAAACTTGGATGTGTTAAGTTCATCATAGTTCATTTTGGTTTATTATGACTTTTAATCCCTAAAATAGACTTTAATTATCTAAGTTTAGCTTAAACGGGTCAAAATTGGTGAAAACAACATGATTTGAGTTAAAACGGGTCAAAATGAGTTAAACTTGGATGTGTTAAATTCATCATAGTTCACTTAGGTTTATTATGACTTTTTATCCCTAAAATAGACTTTAATTATCTAAGTTTAGCTTAAACGGGTCAAAATGGGTGAAAACAACATGATTTGAGTTAAAACGGGTCAAAATGAGTTAAACTTGGATGTGTTAAGTTGATCATAGTTCATTTTGGTTTTTTATGACTTTTTATTGCTAAAATAGACTTTAATTATCTAAGTTTAGCTTAAACGGGTCAAAATGGGTGAAAACAACAAGATTTGAGTTAAAACGGGTCAAAATGAGTTAAACTTGGATGTGTTAAGTTCATCATAGTTGTTTTAGGTTATTATGACTTGGATGTGTTAAGTTCATCATAAGTGTGTTTGTTTAACATCATTAATTGACACTTCATATACTTAGCCAAGATATAAATGTATATTTTGTTTTTGTAGGAGCAAATTTCAAGTCTATTTCAAAACGCGCAATTTATGTCACAAATGACGCAATTAATTGCTTCGCAAAAGGCTCCAAATCAAGTCGAAGAAGAGGATTCAGACGAGGGGGATGAATAGCATGCTTATTATTGTATGACATTGCGTAATCTAGATTTTAAGCTTTTAAACATGACTTAATTATCTATGTATGATTGGATGATATTTTGTACGTAATCTAGATTGTAGTTTATGTATAATTTTATGATATTATGTAGTGTAATCTAGATTTGATAAACATAGGTTTATTTTGGCTGGAAAACAGGATTTCCAAAAAAAAAAAAAACAAAAAAAATTAAAAAAAAAACCATTAGCGGCGACATATGTCGCCGCTAATAGTCGCAAAATACCATTAGGTGGCGACAATTATTAGCGGCGGTTTTTTGGTCAATAGCGGCGACACTTTTAGCGGCGACTTATTAGCGGCGACTCTTTGGTCAATAGCGACGAACTTTTAGTGGCGACTTATTAGCGGCGACTAGTCGCCGCTAATAGTAATAGCGGCGACACTTAGGGGTATTAGCGGCGACATATGTCGCCGCTAAAGGTCTTCTTCCTTGTAGTGAACCAGCCACTACCCAATATAAAGCCGTCGGATAAATATTTATCAGCGCTTTATCAAATTATGTTTCATCTGTTTCTTTCCATTATCCCACTTGGAATAAAGTTCCGGATACTTTTAAGATATCTTTGTTTAACATCGTTGAGGAGAGTATTTTATTTATTTGTATTTTGGTTATCATATCTTTGTTTAATAAAGGAGGTTATAATGATATGGAGCGGGCTAGAAGTCATCCTCCAGATGACCAGAGTCTAGAGGCAGGGGACAAGCTAGTTGAGTGTTCATAAGTGAATAACATAAACGTCTTTCACAAAGGCTTCGACAATAGAGCTAAACATCTCTATCTAAGTTTCCATGTGAGTCGTTCCTATGCCCAGAGGCGATATCTTCAAGTACGAAACATATTTTATATATTCAACTATGTATTATTAGTTTTTCAAATTTGATAATTATCTTATTATGGTTAAAAGACCAACAAACTGGGACCCCGAGCCATATTAAGACATGAAGGAGGACACATTATAGAGAAGAGTTTGGATGGGTCAACCCGAGAGCAGAGGAAGATTGAGTAAGTTTAAAACTTTCTTTGTTATGATTTGCTAAATATGTTATTATCATGTATTTGTGTGTTGCTAGTACTTTAATTGAATTTGATATGTTGTTAGTTTATTTATCTAGCAACTTGTTTAATTTAAGTGTATGCAAGTGGTTCCGGTCATTATATCGTTTTTTACTTAATTTAATGTCAGACATTTGAATATTATTACTTTTATTGTTGGATATTAAAACTTTAGAATTGTTATCTTTTATTACTTATATTTGAACAGGAAGGTTTTTTCATTTTACAACAATTATGCTGTCGAATTTTTATAAAAATATTAATAATTTTTTTATCTTGTTCTTTAATAGTGCAGGGAAAAATTAAAAATCAATATGCATAAATGGAAATAAAGGCGGATGAGTCCCCCGTAAATGAGGTCGAATGGTTGGAACTCGCCTTAGGATAAAGGTATGGTCACACGAGAGGTGTTGGACGAAAGGTAAGAAACATCTCTCATTATGAAGCATCAACTGAGTCGTCATCACATCGGGATGAGGAAATTGATGCACTTAGGCAACAAGTGCGTGAACTCAATGAACGGACGAATGAATTTGCAATAAGAAAAACAAAATCCTGATAACGATGAAGATGATCAAGATGACGATAATTAAATAGGTAATTTGTATGATTTGTAAAAGCTTAAATGATGTTGACGTTAATAGTTTCGTTTGTATGTATTTATAATATTAGCTCTTGTTTTAGTATAAAAACTTGGTGTTAAAACAGTAATATTATGAAAAATCTGAAAAATATAAAAAAATAAAATATTAAAAATAAAATAAGTTGGTCTGTGGTGATGCATGTCGTTGCCATAGTGTTGTCCTAATTTATTTTATTTTAATTTTTTATTAAAATAATCATAAATATGAAGGATCTATGGTGACAACATGTCATCACCATAGCTCAGAAAATGGCTATAGCGACAAGGATGTGGCGACACGGGCTATCGCGACGACAAATGCACCCTATCGTGACAACAAATGTCGTCGCCATAGGCTCTTGTAGTGATATTTTGAGAGTGTCACATGCAATTTAAATTCTTCAAGCAAGCAACACTAATGAAACACAATGAAATCAAAAATCAGTTACAAGTTCGATGAACCAACGTATGGTTAGTTTTTATCGATTTAAGATTTTTATATTGTATCGAGTGGAGATTGAGCAACCTCCAGGTCGTTGTCTTCTTCATTATATATGTCAGTGCTGGAGAATTAAACTACTATAAATGATAAGGTATAAAATATTAGTGGTACTCAAATCACAAAGTGTTATTATTATTAAAAAATGCTCAGTTAATCATATACAAAATAATCTAATACATATTATTATAAGAGTGTAATCTGTTCTCAAATCAATCACAATGTTTAAAAAAGTCATTTTTAGGGTAGAAAGCGTAAAATATATTACTTCGATGCGTGTTATAAGATGATTATACATGCTACTTTATTTCAAACTAGTGGTATTTAATGATCAACCACGTCAAAGCAACCGCACATGTTTATCATCGTTAACCGTAGGTTTGTTGAATGATTTGTGTGACAATAATTGATACAGACAAACTAATCCAAATTAAAACAAACATCGTTACATCCAGATGTCAAGGTTCAAAGGCTCAAAATTGTGTCTCGTCGTGGCTGCAAACCGAAAATAGTGTCGCACCAAACTTTTCTAACCAATTTTGATGTCATTACAACCTTTATGCACACCACATGAAGCCAAGTGCTGCAAACAAACAAACGTTCATCATCACCTATAGATAAAAACCAGATCATAGCCTCAATGACATTGACAACATATCATCATCAACATATGACAATCATGAACATCAACAACCAGTGCCATGGTACTTGAAAAATAGGTTCATGACACGATCTCTCAGATGAGCTCGGGCTCACCATCGTCATCGACGTAGGTATAAGCACCAAAAATCAGATGACAAAATCGTAGATATGTTATATCAAAACCTATAAAACACTACCATCGCTAAAAGAGCTGACCGTCCAGACTGCCACTACCATCGCCACCAACGACATCACGTAGAGATGTTATATCAAAACCTATAAAACACTCAAAAAAGTGAAAATGAACGGATATAAGGGCAGGCATAGGAAACTTGTGCAAAACACTAAGAGATATGCACATCGACGAGAAATGGGAGGACCGGACCGACCGTCACTGTCGTTACCACCGACAACAACATCGGTGAGTATGTTGGATTAATCGGGTTCGTTCACGGGTCATACGGGTCACGGGTAAATAATTGGTCTCGGTTGACCGAGTTTATTAGGATGTGAACGTCACAAGTCTTTATGTAGCATGTGTTTTATATGCTTTTAGGTGGTATTGCTGAGTCAAATTAGTGGATTGAGTCAGCCGAATAACTAGGATGATTTAGAGTAATTTGTTAGTTTGTTGATCCCACTTTACCTTGCATGTAAATATGTAATTTCCTATAAAAGGCATGTTTTGGTTATGGAATAATAGTGAGTTTTTTTCTGTAAATTACTCCCACGTATATACGTGAACGTATACTGTGTGTATGAGTGTTAGAGGGACCTGAAATCAAAGAAGTAGAAAGGGATCGGTCAGGTCGCCACCAGCAACATCATACAAAGAGATTCTACAAAAACCCAGAACACCACTATAAAAGAGAAATGAAGAGAAGAATTGCACCATAGTACTTGTACAAAACACAGTGAGATATGCACTTTACTGTTCATTTACTTTGATAATTTATAGTATGTAATATTTACATTACTAAAGCTTAATGTTCTACAAGTTAGAAGCACTCTATCACAGTACAATTTAATTAGTATGGACCGTTATAATAAATAGGATTCAAAATAGGAAAAAGGAATGGCTTCAATGTTTATTTAAACTGGAGTTAAGAACCTCAAGTTGCAACGGGAAAATAACCGTAAACAATTAACGTTGGACCTTAGCCTTGAACTCGTCCGTTAAAGAGACGTTGATAACAGACGTAACTTTATATAAGAAAATAGAATTCTGGATGTTGTCGATAACATTGAAAACCCGATATAGAAAAGACAGGACACAATGTTACGTTAGAAATGTCACAAAATCACCGCCAACCCGCATATTGAATGGGGCGCTGATAATGTATGTCAAGTTTATATTGAGAAAAGAAACCTAAACAAGTTTAATAACATTCAAAACTTTATAAAATAAAAACTTTTGTTATAAACTCATGTGTTGCGGTAAGTTTCATAACGAGTATTGGGTATTTTATATATAAATATAAAGCTGCTAAAAGAATTATCTTAGAACATTGATATAGGAAACCAGGTCGCAACTTAAAATAAAGTTAATAAATATAAGTATGTTAAAATTTGGATTTTATAAAACATCTTATATTTAAACTAATAACAAGAAAAAGAAAACTATAATAAAATCAAACTCTTAATGAGCTTTAATGGAATGTACATTTTTTTGTGTTGGATTACTTGTACATGATAACACACAACTTCATTATAACTAAAATTTACACCATAACATAAATAAAAAAGCACATGACAATGGTAAATTTGAATTTTTATAAAACATTAAATTTTAAAACTTACATGATAAAAACAAAACAAAATTAATAAGTCTGTCTTGAGAGAGCTAAATATACATTTTCAATGTTTAAAATAGAACATTTTCAAGCATTAAAAGCTTATGATTTGTGTATTATCACTTTCAATAATGGAGAATAAGACATGTTTTCAATTATCGTTAAAATTTATAATGTATTTAATGTTTATTTGCACATAATTTCACGTGATAGATGGACCATGACGATTTACATCAACAAGCATATAACATGTGCTTTTCGGTTTATGTAACTTGTGACTTCTAGCCTTGTTTTACATATCAATATGTTACTGTGTTAGAAGGACCACATCTCCAACAAAATCAATAAACATGTACAACGTTACTGGCGAAAATGCATACACCGCCTTTAGCCAGTTATGACCAATTTTTTCTCACAATGTATGGACGAGGGCCCATTGTCGTATTTAATCTCGAATCACTTTTGACTAAAAAAGAATATGAATCTACTCATTTTTTGTTTTAAAAAAGTAAAGCATGTATTAAAATTAAGGAAATATCAAGAGAAAACTCTTTATTGTAAAGAAAACTAAAAAACTACTTCCAATGTTCTTTAATCTTTATTGTAAAAATTAAAAATTAAAAACTACTTCCGTTGCTCTTTAAATATGAATAACTTCTAATATGATATTATTATTTAAAAATATCAATATAAAGTTGGAATATGTTCAAACAAAAGTATCTTTAAAAATAAAAAGTATAAGAAGTCATTTGCCTGATCAATTATTAAGATCAAATCACAGAGAAACATTTATTAGAGTAGTACTTTAGTAAGAACCCTTTTGTTGACTTTTTATAAGTTTCACATTTTTTTAGATCTTCATAACTTTAATATATGATAACATTTTATCTAAATTTAAACCCAAACATGAGCATTTTTATATCTTTAAAATGATTACAGTATTGTTACATAAAAATATAATAAAAATTTCTTTATTTTTTAAGCTCATATCTGACCATTTTATTTTTAGTGTAGTTAATTGTGTATTTTGTTAGTTATTATGTTTGTTTTTATATTGTTTTCTTTTTCTAAAATGATGACTATGTTGTATATCTCTGATATGTAAAACACAATAATAATTGACAACTAGTTTATTTAATATACTAAAAACAATAACAAAATAATATAATGTCTCTTTGGTTTTTTTAATCTTCATTATGTTTTCTTAAATGCTATAAGTGTTAAAAAAATAAATTTGTGAAATCACATCGTTGTGTACTTTTAATTGTAAAACATAAATATAGATAACAATAAGTTTATATAATCTTTAAAAAAACAATAACAAAAATAACATATTGTTTTATTTTCAACAATATGATTTTTAAAAAATACATTTGTGAAAGTATACCATTGTATACTTTTAATTATAATACAAATTGATAGATATCAAATTTATATAATTTAGAAAAACATTGACAAAAATGATATAAAATGATCTAAACGTAAAACATAACGATAAATACATATAACAAATGATGTAAAATATATGACATAATGAATTAATATTTGACAGCACGAATGTATAAGACACAATAAGGTGACGTATTTGACACAGTGACCAAAATGCCCTTCTTAAAATAATAAAAAGATATGTGTCAAGCTCACAATTATTTTTTAGACTTTTTAGATTAAATAGTCTTTTCACTATAACCATACCATATAAATTAAGATTTTCTATACTTATTTTTAGTATAATATTTCTATGCTAAGAATTTGTTATTCTTTATCCATTTTTCTTCTACACTACTGCATGTATGTTGTATATTGATACTATGTATGTCTAGTATGACAGCACTACATATATGTTGTATGGAAATCGTTATAATGAGAACACATTATCTTTTGGAAGCATGTCATGCAAGATAACAAAACGATCTATGAAACTTTGATCACTCGATCCATTTTTTCCTTCAAGTTAAACAATCTTAATATAGAACCAAGCTTTGAAAAATTCACACAACCTTTATATAATGGGTTTTCTACATCAACAAATATGTTTGTAATCTTTCTTTGCCGTTGTCACCGACATTAATGTCTGAATCTTTAAACATGCCATTTAGATTGTCGTCATTCAAATTGTCATTGTTTATTTTGTCATTAACAAAATTTAAGTTGCCATTTCCATATCATCTAACCGATGTCGTGCTACAATCAACCTGTTCCATGCTTTAACCAACAAGTGTATCTAGGCAAATAACCAGTTGTAAACAAATGATACTCTATTTCATTAACATTGTCAAATCTTTGGATATTTTTATAAAATTGCACATTGTAACACCCGGATATTTTTAAAGACGAGAAAGAAAGAATAAAAAAAGCGAATAAAAGAAGAAAACATAATTTAACCCAAGTTGAGGGGCTAAATGTGTCAAAAGGACAAAAAGGTATAAAAGTTGGTGCATAAAGTGGGTATGGCCACCCACACTCCCCTGCACTCTTCTTCTCAACCGGTTTTAGAGAGAGAAAGCATAGAAGCTTTCGGGTTTTGAAGAAAAATCAAGAAGAAGGCTGAATTCAAGGTAAGAATTCAAAGTTTTAAGTGTTCTAGTTGGGATTTAGCCTCGGATATATGCTTATGTGTTTGTGTGTGTGTCCGAGTGTGTGTGTTTGGTGGGTTTCTAGGTGTTTGAACTCATTGCATACGGGTTTGAAGGAAGACACACTCAAAGTTACATAAGCTGAGTTCTAGAACCTCCTTTTTACATGTTTTAACTAATTTTGGGGCTGAAAATACATATAAGTACGTTTTTTATAAAAATGGGTATGTTACCCGTATGTGTATGTATGAATGTGTATGTGGGTGGGTGTAAGTTGGGGTTTGATTTGTGGTTATGTTCATGTTATGATGCTTAGATTGTTAGTGATAAGCTTTAAACATGATGAACTGATGAATTGGGATTGATTATGATGATTAATAGTATGAGTTGGCTGTTATGCGCCTAAATAGTGGCCCATGCACCCAACGATCAAAATTGCTTAAGTGTCCCCCATACGCCCAAACCCCATGCACCCAAACAGTACCCATGCGCCTAGGTACTCATGCGCCTGCATAGTGCCCATGCACCTAGAATTGGCCCAGAATGACTAAGTGTAAGGTTTGTTTGTAAGGCTGATGCAACCCAAACACCCAAAGTCTCTCTTGCATGCATGCACAAGTGTACTGAAGTGGAATGATTCGGAAGTTTCACACTGCCTTAGAAATTACTCTACATGTGAAATCTTCTGAAGCCAAGACCAATATCTTCTAAAGGCAAAGATGAAGTCTTCCGAAGCCAATATTGAAGACAGATTTCTTTCGAAAACTTTTTTATCACATGCTTTTTCTGATGTACTGTTTACCTAAATCTAGACCCCTTTTCGCTACAACTTTGATAAGACACCAACTTTATATGAGTTGGTGAAAAGGTCCATGCTTTTGGTAACTGTACATTGAGATCTTGAGTCTGTAACTTTCCACTTTATGTACTTTATCTTTTTTATAATATATCAGGATGTGATCTATGGCATGTCATAGTCACTAGTCAAAAGGCAATCTGCCTTTTGACTCTACATTGATTTTGTTGTCTACATCATGTATCCAGCTGGCCTTCAAAGTATGGCCGACTGTACGTTGTAGTATAAGTATTTCTGGTCCTTGTATCTTATTGGTAGAACTTTGGAAACATTTGTAAGGAACTAGAGAGCAATATACATCAACCTTGAAAACCAATTACTTGTGTTGTTCTTGTTCTGTCTCATATACACTTGCGTTTCTTATTTCTCAAAAACTGATTTTCCTAGTTCCCCATTTGAATTGTTATGTGTTGTTACACACTCTCCTCTTTATGTTGTTCTGTTGTAAGTGCATACCCTTCACCGGTCCTGCACTAAGTGTTGGGCCATGCGCCCCAATAGTGCCCATGCACCCAGAACCTTCCCATGCGCCTAAGTGTTCCCATGCATCCAGAAGGCCATGCGCCTGCATAGTGCCCATGCGCCTGCATAGTGCTCATGCGCTTAAGACTTAGAAATATTTTTCTAAATTTTTGGGGCTGAAGATGCATACTAAATATACGATTTAAATGACCAAGATTTTAAGAGGTTTTAACAGCCAGGGGCGTTGCCCCTTGGACCCCACTAGGGGCTGCTGCCCCTAGGACCCCGCTGTTAGGGGTTGCCGCCCTCGAACCCCCACTGTTCCGCAAAGGGTCGGTAATGTTCTATGATGACTTGTACTTGTTGTGCATGAGCTTGTGTATGTGAATGAAAGATGCATGATGTATGTTATGTATGATTATGTGTGACAATGTTGTGCTTATGTATGATATGTTTCCTTATGTTCCTTATTGTGTATTATTCCGTGAACCACGTATTATGAGTATGAGATGAACGTGAAACACAAAGCGGAAGTTAATGTTAATGATATGTGGAACATAAAGAAAGAATGAATGCATGCATTAATGTATGAACAAATGTAAGAAAAGTCTTGCAAGCAATGTATGGAGGTTCACACCCTGTGAAGGGTGTTAGCTCAACTTTGTGTGGGTTAGCTACCCCAGAAGGATGCACACTGGGGTCTAATCCTTGTGATTGACCATACGTATGGAATCTTGCCGCTTACCCTGGTACTGTGGTCAGGCCACCGGGCATAATGTATGGGAGTCTAATTATAGACTTCGGCCCAGTACCCGCTTTATACATGACGGTAGGGTATAGCACATGGCATTGGTCCGAATGAAGTTACCCCGATACTGTGGTCAGGCCACCGGGCACAATGTATGGGAGTCTAATTATAGACTTCGGCCCAGTAACCGCTTTATGCATGACGGTGGGGTATAGCCCGTGGCATTCGCCTGGAATATAAGGAAGATAAAGGTGAATGTACGTAAAATATGGTAAGGAAGATAACGAATGATAATGATGACGTATGATGATGAATGAGCGAAAGTTAATGAATGATGATGAAGATGATAATAATAAGATTATCTATTTGTACGTATGATGTATGAGAACATATAAAAGTAAAGAACGGTTTTGAACGATAAGTGAAGTATTTTATTTGTAAAACCAGAATTCACCCAAGAACATTGACTTTTATGTACTTTCCAGTGGGCAGGTGATTGTTGCTGAGGATGACACGGGATAGCTACTAGGTATTTTTGGGATGGCATCCATTTGTATAACAATGATGTTTTTGTGATGTAATGCAAATTATGATATTTTGTAACAGTTAACTACATTGTATTATTTTGCAAAAGCGTTCATTAATATATGAAATAGTTTTAATTAATTTCTGTTGTGATGTTTTAAATAAATGTATGGTTTATGTGCGATAAATGAGCAACTGTGAGGTGCCCGGGAACGAGTCCTTACACACATGGACACCAAATTCATTTAGAGTCAACATTCATCTGATTAGCTTTAGCATTTTTAGTAAAACTACAAACGTTCTCAGTATAATTTCAATAGTACATCCAGTTTTGTACATTTAATATTCTCCACCTTCCATCTAAAAGTTAAAATAATTAAATAAGTGATATGTAATTTATGTACATATTTAGGCATTCTAAGGTTATGGATCCTAGCCCTCTTTTGGAGTATCATATCCCATATGTATACATTCTAACGAGTGACTACTTAAGAGAAAATGGGCAGTATTTCTTTTTAACTCCTCAAGTATCCAGATAAACTGCAATGTTGAAAGAGTTAAAAGATAATGCAATCGATTTTTTTCTTGAATCACCTGTTATAATGTGGGAATCTGTTGTCACTGGACCTTACATACTAAGTACCTCTTCAACTGCTATTGGAGGTGGTATAATCCTCAAGGATATGGCTGGCTACTCAGATGAAGATAGAAAAAGAGTAGAAATTGATCAAAAGGCCATGACAGCCCTTCAGACTGCTCTTCCAAGCTCTGCATACAGAGGTTTCAAGAAATGCAAAACAACTAAGCAACTGTGGGATGCATTGAAACTAATGTATGAAGGTTCCACGGAAGCCAAGGAGAACAACAAGGATCTCCTAAAGCAGCAGTTTGAAAATTTCACCTTTAAAATAGGTGAGACCATGACTTAACAATACTTTAGGTTTGTTGAGATTGTGGATACTCTAGTGGATGCTGGAGTAACTCTTTAGAATAGGGATATTGTAAGGAAGTTTATGTCCTCACTTCCTAGGCAATAGACATATTATTTTGTTATAATCAAGAGGACTGAGAACCTTAAGACTCTCACTTTGACAGAGTTGTATGGTATTCTCAGTGGATACCAGATGGAGATGAACATGCAAGGTTCATCTGGTAACTCCAGCAATCAAATGGGTTCAGCCCTTCATGTGACTGAAAGGGATAGCATAGAACCCTAACATCATCTTATATGCTACCCTGACATCTCACAAAAAGGTCCTTTCATCACCTTCCCAGAGACACCAAGGGAGAACTATACTCAAGGAAGCCCATTCCAAGAGACAAGTTCTTCTCAAGCCTTTGTGTCTTCTGATGAAAGTTATGGCAGCTTTCTATTCACCCTTAAAGACCTGGATTGTATCCATCCAGATGATCTAGAGTACATGGAGATAGTCCAGCAAATGGCTCTTCTCAATAACAGAGCCAAGAGGTTCTACAAAAGGACAAGAAGGAAGTTTCCCAGCAATACAGCCAGTGGAAAGTTTAGGTTGGATAAAAGCAAAGTTAAGTACTACAACTGTAATTTGATGGGTCACTTTGCTAGCGAATGCAAGGCACCAAGAACAAATGGTGGACAAGCACAATCCAGACCAAACTAAACTAATAAAGCTACCCAGAATGAGAAGCCAAAGTAGCAAGCTACAGTTGCTGTTGAAGAAGGAGGCTTTGACTGGAGCTTTCAGGTAGAAGATGCATCTCCAAACCAAGCATTAATAGCTGACCATGATGAAACCAAGGTATTGGAACATCTTTGTACTCCTGAATGTATTGCTAAAGTCAACAGATACAGGTCCTATAACTTAGAAATGAGATCTGATCTTTAGTCCTTAAACATATTAAAATCTGATTTTAGAAAGGCTAAAAATGATTATAAGTTAAAGATAGAGGACTTATAGAAAACCATTTCAGTTCTAAAATATGAGCATACAAATTATAGGACTCAGATCAAGGATCTCATAACTAAGATAACTGAATGCCAGGCTAAGCTTGTGATCAAGAAAGCCAGGGAAGAAAAAATGTGTTCTTGAGAAAGAGACCTTCAAGAACATCATATCCTCATCCTTGCATGCAAAAGTTTGTTATAAAAAATAAGCAAGGACTGGGATCTAATAAGATAGCTCCTCCACACACAATATTGTCTGTAAGATCACCTAGGTGTGGAACATGTAAAGATGAGCTTCCTCATATAGACCCCTTGAGTGAAAAGGATGAAGAAGTGGTAGTGAAGAATTCCTCTGAGAAAAGTGAAGAGGAGGATTCTAAGAAGGGTCACTATCCTTCTGAGAAGAGCAGGAAGCCTGGGATGACCAAGTCTATGAGAAAGAACTTGATAAGAAAGAGCAAGAGAAAGGCTAAGAGGGCTCAAGAGATCAAGGCCACTTTTAACTCTAAGCAGAAATAAGTCTTTATTTCTACAGGGTTTGACATGGTTAAAAGTGAAGACATCAACCTTAACTCTTCTACCAAGAGTTCTGGTTCATGCTCAAATCATCTCAGCATCAAGAAGAGGGTTGATCAGTTATGTACCACTGCTACACAGCCTGAACTATCCAACTCCAAGAATAGTTCTCAGCCCAAAAGGACTGTCTCAGCATCTACAAAGATGAAGGTGGAGAAGGGAAATAATCAAAGTCAGCCTTGTTCTAAAAAACAAACTCTTGGGAGGAAAAAGATGAAATGTGTTATGTGTGAGAATACTTCTCATCTTGCTAAGGATTGCCCATTCAATCCAAGAGGTACTCTTCATGCAACCAAGAAAGAGACTTCTAAGAGCTCTGAGAAGAATTCAGCTTCGGAAGGAAAATTTGTTTCCTTCGGAAGATCCAAAGTAAAGAAGAAGGCAAGTGGAAAATTACCTTCAGAAGAAAATTTGGTCTCGGAAGAAAGGAATACTTTCGAAGTACTAAAGTCTGCTGCAGTGTGAGCAGGAACTTCCGAAGGTCCAGTCATCAAAACTTCCAAAGTCTCAAAAGCTTTCGAAGTATTAAAGGTAAGGTCCAAACTTCCAAAGGTGGTATGGAAGTCAAAGAAAGACCAAGTGACTGAAAATTCTCCATCAACAACAGCAAAAGATCCTCTAAGCAGAACTATAGGATCTATTACTGTTTCATTACCGTCCACTTCTTTTGATGAGCCCAAGACCAATAAGGCTTGGGTTTCCAAATGTAACTAATCATTTTCTTTGTGTAGGAACAGCTCAAGACAAAAAAAATATCTGGATCATTGATAGTAGTTGTTCCAGGCACATGACATGCAATAGGTCACTGCTCCAAAACTTTGAAAGAATTGATGGAGGACCAGTTGCTTTTGGAGGAGATGAAGGAGGTTACATTTCTGGAAGGGGCATGGTCACAAATGGTAAGCTCAGCATTGAGAATGTAAACTTTGTCAAGGAGCTTGGGTACAATCTTCTGAGTATATCCCAGTATTGTAATCAGAGTGATAACATGCTCTTTACTGAGCATGAGTGCATTGTTCTCAAGCTCGGGGTGATTATTCCTCATGAGCATATCCTGCTCAGAGCCCCCAGGAGAGGGAACATGTATAAGATGGACTTGCAAGAAACATCTCCCTCAGGAGAAGTTTCATGCTTCCTATCTAAAGCTAATAGTGATGAATCTTTTCTCTGGCATAAAAGAATGTGTCATGTATACTTTAAAAACATGAATAAGCTGATTAAGAATGATTTGGTAACTTGAATGCCAAAGAAAGAGTTTACAAGTGATGATCATTGTGTTGCATCCCTAAAAGGGAAGCAATATAAGGTATCTTACAAGCCTAAGGAAAGAAACTCCATCACTAGACCCCTACACTTGTTACATATGCATCTCTTTGGCCCCACTAGTGTAACGTGTCTAGGAAGGACCTCTTACTGTCTGGTTATCACAGATGACTTTACAAGATTCACTTGGGTCTTCTTTCTTAGAACTAAGGATGAGACCCCTAAGATTTTGAAGAATTTCATCTTAAAGATTAAGAATCAATATGATCACAAGGTTAAAACCATAAGATGTGATCAAGGAACTAAATTTAAGAACCAAATCCTTGATACATTTTGTGATGAAAAGGGTATTAAAAGACAATACAGCGCTCCCAGGATTCCTCAGTAAAATGGTGTTACTGAGAGGAGAAAAAGGACACTGATTGAAGCTACAAGAACTATGTTGTCTAACTCTAAGCTGCCCATCACCTTCTGGGAAGAGGCAGTCAACACTGCCTGCTATGTGCAAAATAGATTTTTAGTGGTTAAGACTCATGGTAAGACTCATTATGAACTTTGGCACAAGTGGAAAGCTTTCATTGGTTTTCTCAGATCATTTGGATGTCCATGCAGCAACTTAAATACCAAATATCAAATTGCCAAGTTTGCTGAGAAATCAGATGATGGACACTTTATTAGATATTCTTCTCAAGCTAAAGCTTATAGAGTATACAATCTTAGAACTAAAGTATTTGAGGAGTCAGCCAATGTGACTTTCAATGAGCACACTCCCAATGTGAAAGGTTCTGGTCCAGATTGGCTATTTGATCTTGACTTAGTCACCAACTGTTTTAACAAATCTTGTGAGAATGTTTCAGGATCTACAGACATTTTACCTCCAGGTGATTCTGATACAAGATTTGAGCTAAGAAGACCTTCCAGTTACACATCTTCAGCTCCAGGCGTAACTACTTCAGCAAATGAAGTTTCTATTAGCACAAAAATGACAAATTCAGCTGATACATCCGAGATGCCTTCAAGTTCCAGCTCAGAAGCTCAACAACCAATCAAACAAAACTTCAAATGCAGAAGAAAATAATGGTGGTGGTGACAGTGATCAAGAATTTCTTGATGCTGATAGCCACTACATAGATGAACATATCAATAATGTCACACACTCATTGGATCAAGTTCCTCTTGATAAGTGTGTTGACGTAGTGGAAGAAGCATCAATACCAGATCTAAATTTCTCTAATTTAGATCTCTCTCAGCAATTTGCTGTGATCCCTCAGCTAAGGATCCACAAGTCTCATCCTACCACAAATATCATTGGAGATGTTGAAACTGGGGTAAGAACAATAGGACCAACCCATGAAGCAAATGTTTGTCTTCACTCTTGTTTCTTGTCCCAGATAGAGCCTAAGAAAGTTAATGAGGCTCTAAAGGATGGAAGTTGGGTTGAAGCCATGCAAGAGGAGCTGCTTCAATTCAAAAGACAGAAGGTTTGGAACCTATGTCCTCTTCCTCATGGGAAGACAACTATAGGAACCAAATGGGCATTTAGGAACAAGAAAGATGATAGAGGTACTGTCATTAAGAACAAAGCTAGACTAGTTGTTCAAGGATACACATAAGAAGTAGGAATTGACTACACTGATGTCTTTGCTCCTGTAGCAAGACTAGAAGCTGTTAGAATATTCTTGGCATTTACTGCATCCAAAAACTTCAAGGTCTATCAACTTGATGTCAAGTGTGCTTTTCTGTATGGGGTGATTGATGAAGAGGTGTATGTCAAACAACCACCTTGTTTTGTAGATCCTGATCATCCTGGTTATGTCTACAAGCTTGATAAGGCTCTTTATGGGCTACACCAAGTACCAAGAAAGTGGTATGAGACTCTATCTCAGTATCTCTGCAAGCATTGATACAAATGAGGTACTATTGATGGAACTCTCTTCAGCAAAGGACAGGGAAATGACTTAATGCTCGTTCAAGTGTATGTTGATGACATTATTTTTGGTTCAACTAATCCAAGACTCTGCAAAGACTTTGAGAAGCTGATGAAGGACATATTTGAAATGTGTACCTTGGGGGAACTCAATTTCTTTCTGGGAATTCAAGTGAATCAAGTTGAAGATGGAATCTTCATAAGTCAGTCAAAGTATGTTCAGGATATACTCAAAAGATTCAACATGACTGATTGTAAGATTGCTAAGACACCCATAGCAAGAAATCACTCCCTTGGGCCTGATCTTGATAGGGAGTGTGTGGATGGACACCTCTATAGGGCTATGATTGGGTCTCTTATGTATCTTACAGCTAGCAGGCTTGATATCATGTTTGCCACATGTATTTGTGCAAGATATCAAGCCAAACCCAAAATGTCTCACCTTATCACTGTTAAGAGAATTCTAAGATACCTCAAAGGTGCCTCAACACTTGGTCTTTGGTATCCCAAGAATTCTGACTTCAATCTGTATGCATATACATATAGTGATTATGGTGGTTGCAATATGACTGCAAAGTCCACATCTAGGGGATGTCAGTTTCTTGGTTGAAGGGTTGTCTCATGGCAATGCAAGAAATAATCTGTGTCTCTACATCAACTGTTGAAGCTGAATACATTGCTGTTGCAAGCTGCTGTGCTCAAGTGCTTTGGATTCAGAATCAGATGCTTGACTATGGTTTAAACTTCAAGAAGACTCCCATTCTGTAAGGCTCGAATATTTTCCTTGAAGCCGAAGAAAGAAGAAAAAGAAATAAAGTACAAAGTCGGGGGACCAAACTCGCCAACGCGAGAAAGTTGGGTAAGTGGAGATATTTGAAGGGAGAGGGCAGCCCTTAATCTCTCCCCACACATATTTCAGCAAAGGGAAGAGAGGAGGAGAAGAAAGAGAGAAAAGAGAGAAGAAGGCTTGGTTCGAGTGGGTTCGGTCTCGGAAATCATCGTGTAGTGGGTGTAAACGAAGCTCTTCTTCTTGGTTTCGTTTGTGTGAGTTATAGGACCCCTCTTTTACTCGTTTTCAACTGATTTGGGGCTGGAACACATAGTAAACCCGTTTTTGTATGTGTGTGTGTTTGAGCCATTTGGTTGTGTTTGCGTGTGATGCGTTTGGAGTTTGTTTCTGGGTTTGTGTGTGCTTGAATGGTGTTGTAGTATGCATTACTAAGGTTTAGGATGGTTGATTTGCGCTTAGAATGGGTTTGGATGAGTTTGGAGTTCGAAAATGACATATTGGGTTCGGGATGAACTGCATTCTGCATCAGCTAGGGCTAGGCGACCGACTGGAGGCCATACGACCGATTTAAGTGATATTGGAGTTCATTCTCACGATTAAGGTTCAATCGCACGACTGGAGGGCCAGTCTGATAGGGAGTCATGCGACTGAGAGCCCATTCACATAGTGTCCATCCGCATGAGGTCCATTCGCACGACTGGGGTCTTCATCCGCATTGATGTTCATCCGCATAAGGTCCATTCGTATAGAGTCCATCCGCATGAGGTCCATTCGCACGATTGGGTGTTCATCCGTATTGGTGTTCATCCGTATTGGTCTATTCGCCTGATGCTCAGTAGCATGGTGGCCATGCGACTGAAGGGTGTCCATACGCCCAAATAGGGCTGGCGTACCCGAGGAAAAGCGTAGTTTAATTTCTGACTTTCGGGGGAAAGTGCAAATGTAAGTTTTGACGTGGAAGTTCCCGTAAGTTCAAGTACGATGATTGTTGGGATCTTAGAGGGTATGTTGGGCATGATGATGTTGCATGTTTATGCGTGATGTATGTTATGTATGTATGATGATGCCCTGTATGATGATGCTACTGTGTATGTTGATGTTCCTTATTGTTAGGTCCCTTAAAAAGATTAACATTTAGTCTTTTATTGTTTAGTGTCTATTTTGTATTTTATACTAGTGTAGGGACTAGTTGTGTAAATTTAGTTCCTTAGTTCTAGTATAAATAGCTTAGACGTAGTGTAGATTGTAAGTTTTTGCATATGTTTTATGAGAACTGCTTTCTATCACTTGTAATCGTCTTTGCAATCAATGGAATATGAATTTTGTTGATTTGTCTTGATTTGATTACAATTGATTGTATTTTGCTTTGAATTGTTCATATAATTGATACAGATTGCTCTAATTGATCCTATCAATTGGTATCAGAGCTTTCGGTTGAGTGTTTTTGAGGTTCTGTCGAAGATAGAAACTTCAAAAATCCACTGAAATCTGTAATCAGTTGACAATTCAAGTGAAATATTGTGAATCGAAGCTGTGTTTCATCATCATAAACATGTTTTGAATCACAATTTGCAGTTTATCTCATAAAAATCGAGTGAATTAGTGGAAAAACAGTTCGAATATGTGTTCTTGAGTGTTCGACCTAAAATCTCTAAAATTCATCGAAATTTGTTGATGATTACTGAAATTGAGGTTATAGGATTGATTATCGGTATAATCATGAACTAATTGTGAAATTTCAGTTCAATTAATCAACAATTGAAGGTTTTTGAGATTTCTGAGTTCGTTACATTCATATGAAGCTGATGAATGTGTCGTATTAGGGATGAAAAACACCGAAAATTGACTAAGTGATTGGTCGTTTGAGAACTGTTGGACTTTTCTCAACTGTTTCAGTAGTTTCACCCTAGCCGTATAACCACTGTTGGTTAGACACATCACTACTGTTAGTCGTTTTACCTTAGCCGTATAACGACTGTTGGTCATCAGATTGTGGTCGTATAACGACTGTTGGTTGTTTCAGCTTTGGTCGTATAACTACTGTTGGTAGTTTCAGCATTGTGTTGGAAATTTTTCTAAGGCAATCCCTTAGACTCATCACAGTTGGACTTATCACCACTGTTGGACTTTTCACTGTTGGACGTATTACAACTGTTGGACGTTTCACTGCTGGTCGTATCATCACTGTTGGAAGTTTGACCACTGTTTCGGACTTTTCAGCCTTAACACTTAGAAATTTTTCATAAAATTTCAAAAACCCAAAAATATTTTTTCTTTTCATTTCTTAATTCAAAAGATTAGAAAAACAACAAAAATATAAAAAATGGCTAAATCAGAAGATTCTGAGAATAGAGTTCCAAAACTTAAAAACAGAGCTGATTTTAAAAATTGGTCTCTTAGGCTGAAACATCATTTGAATTCCATAGACACTGATCTGTGGAAATTAATTGAAAAGGGTCCATACATTCCTGTGACTACTGATGGTCCAGGCAGAGGATTTGTGTATTCTAAAGATTCACAAGAGCCTTATCCAGAAGATAATCTTCATGGTGATGATTTAAAGAAAGTAAAGAATGACATCAAAGCATATTCTCTCATGTGTAAAGGATTACCACTGGAAGTTCTTTCAAGGCTTGAAAACTATCAGACTGGATATACAATGTATAAAGCCTTGAAGATCATATGTGAAGGAGGGAAAGAGATTCAAGATCTGAAAAAGCAAAAACTGAAAAAGCAATTGGAACTTTTTGAGCACATCTCAGGAGAAACAATAAACCAAATGATGAACAGGTTTGTGCAATTAACTACAGAGATGTCTACTTTGGGAATCAAGAATGATCTTGAGGACTTAAACAACAGACTCCTGAATGCACTACCATCTTCTTGGAAACAAACTGTCACTTTGTTGAAACATACTGAGAAGTTTCCAATGGATCTTGATCTGCTCATTGCTAAAATTGAATCTGTAGAAATTGATGAGAGCTCAAGGAATAATGATAGACATGCATCAACAACTCAGTATAAGTATGTTGCTTCACCAGCAAATACTGTTGAGAATGCATTTTTGGCTAAAGACCAATCTACTCCTGAAGATGAAGGTGATCTATTTGTGGGAGCAGGATTCTTCACCAGTACACCTGCTTACTCCACTCAACCACAACCACAATCTTCACCTAAAGCTCAAATGCCTAAACCTTCAACTGAGATGCCATCCTCCTCAAACTCTCCCAATCCAAGCAAAGTGAAAGATGTGATCAACATTCTTTTACAAGATGAAGAGTCAAAAACTGCTTTCACTGCATTCATGGCAAGCTTTCAAGCTTATCAAGGCAGTCATCTGACTCAAATGGAGCTAGTTCTACAGGATTTGTTTGAAATGGATCTTAATTGGCAGATGGTCATGATAGCTTACAGAACTCAAAAGCATGCTTACACTAACAGAAATTACAAACCCAGTGCAAACAAAACTGTTGGGTTTGATAAATCAAAATCAAGATGCTTTAACTGTAACAGTTATGGTCATTTTTCAAGAGAATGTAAAGCTCCAAGAAACCAAGGAGGAAATGCTCAAGGCAGTTCAAATGGTCAAAAGTATCAGCAACAGGCAAACAAGACTTTTCAGAAGCCATACCAAAGTCTACCAATGCCAGAACCCAAAGAAGAGAAGAACAGTGAGGAAACTAAGAAGGCACTGGTTGTAAACATCAAAGATGGTTATGACTGGAGTGCATATGCAGAGCAATTTACAGCTGATCTCACTGCTAATCTGGCACTAGTTGCTGAAGTTGATGATGAAGACTGGTCTGAATTTAAAGATCCTAAATATGATGAATCAGATCAAGAAGAAGAGTATGATTGGAGCGACAAATCAGACCCAAAAGATACCACTGAAGAAGTTGCTCTTATGGCTCAATCAGAACAACCAAAGGTTGTTAATTCTTCTGATACTGAATCTTCACACTCATATCCTGAAATACCAGTAGAAGTGAGAGAGAAAATGTGCACAAAAGCATGTTTTGAGCTAGTTGAACACTACAGAACATATTCATTTAAAATTTGTGACAAGCTCAAACAAGAAGAATCAAAACACAATAAGCTAAAATCAGATCACAAAATTGCTGATGAAAAGATCATGTCTCTTCAAGCATCATGGAACAAAACCATTAAAGAACTTGAACTTGTCAAACAATAACTTGAAGAGATGAACAAAACACTTGAAAAAGAAAAATTGGCACATGCAGCAACTCAAATAGACTTAGTCAAAGTTAAAAGCTCAAAGAAAATTGTTGAGCAACTGGTGAATGGAAGGAATGAAAAAGACAAAACAGGACTAGGATTCACACATGAACCTATGCCTGAATCTATCTCAAAAACATTACCTGATAATTTCAATACTCATGATCATTCACCAGAAAACAAAACTAAACTTCCAGTGCAAGATCTTAAAGAGTTGAATAAGTTGAGGTTGATAAACCATTCAAATGCAAAAAGAGGTCAAATGATGGTAGATTTGTTGAGAACAGGGTTGACCAGATCAAGCAATTTTCTGAAAACAAGATGTGATCAGGAAGATAAAGAATACTTTATGTCAATGAAAAAGAAGAGAAGTAAGACAGTGAATCAATCAGATGAAGATCACTTCATGATTGAATTTTATGACAAGTTTGTTGAAAAGGTGACTACTCCTGGCATAAAGATGATTGACGGAAATCAAAAGTCAAAACCAATTCAAAGATGGTTTTATAACTCAGAAACGTTTGAACTAAAGCTTGTGAGAAACTTAGAAGATTGGAATGAAGACATGATAACTTTGTTTGGAGCCTTTGAACTGAGGTTACTACATCCAAGTTATATTTCATTTCTATCTGTGCAGAAGTTTGACAAGTTATCAGATGAGACAGCTGAACAAGATAAAAAGTATTTTGTGTCAATTATCAATGTCATGAGTGCAGCCATGGAAAGAATTGCTTTAAGGAAATCTTTGGCTTATGCAAATATTGTGAAGAAAGATATATCAGATATTGAATTTATGAGGATATCAAGAAAAGGAGTGCTTGAATTGTATACAAAAGACTGCGGAATTCCAATTGAGCTATATGCTAATATTGATATAGCATGTTTGTCAAAGAGCACATTGGAAAGAATGAAGCAGTTAGACATAAAAACCAATGAATCAAAACTAGAGCAGGCTGTGCTGGCAAAGAAATTCAAGTCAGCGATTGAGAATGCGTTGAAGGAAACAGAGATTTACAAGAAGAAGCCAATGTTCTCTGTAAAAGAAGAACCTGAGGATTTCATTGAAGATTGAAGATAGAAGATTCAAGGAGAAAAGAAAAAGTCAAATGATGCTGAGAAGATAAAATGAAGACAAAGTCAAGATTGAAGACAAAAGAAGAAAAAGAAAAGATGGAGCTGAACTGAAGACTGAAGACAACGTCAATCTTAGGGGGAGTATTGTTAGGTCCCTTAAAAAGATTAAAATTTAGTCTTTTATTGTTTAGTGTCTATTTTGTATTTTATACTAGTGTAGGGACTAGTTGTGTAAATTTAGTTCCTTAGTTCTAGTATAAATAGCTTAGACGTAGTGTAGATTGTAAGTTTTTGCATATGTTTTATGAGAACTGCTTTCTATCACTTGTAATCGTCTTTGCAATCAATGGAATATGAATTTTGTTGATTTGTCTTGATTTGATTACAATTGATTGTATTTTGCTTTGAATTGTTCATATAATTGATACAGATTGCTCTAATTGATCCTATCACTTATTATGATGAATGTTTATCTTTCCCGTGACTTTACATGTTATGTTAATGAATGAAACGAAAGTATTATGTAACGTAAAGTGGAAGGTAATGAAAGAGGAACATGATGAATGAATGCATGCATTAATAATGAATGAAAGCAAACGTATGAGGTGAGCGACCCTGTTGTAGCAACAGACTCGAAACGAGATCCTTGTCATTCGATCCCAGGCTTTGTGCCAATTAGAAATGAGGCTTCGTGCCCGGAATGGTGGTTTCGGACCAGGGGCTTTATGCGAACATGCTTTGTGCCTAGGATGGTGGCTTCGGGCCATGGGTTTTGTGCCAATTAGTAAAGGAGCTTTGTGCTCGGAATGACGGTTTCAGACCGTGATGGGGGAAAAGCCTAACAGGATCTAGAGTTAGTACGAAACGAGCAAGATGATAAAGTATGAAATGAACAAAGTGACAAAGCATAAAATGAACGCTAACGTAATATAATAATAAAGTACGAAACGGGATCCTTATCATTTGACCTCAGTAATCGTGGCTGTGTGCCAGGAAGAGGGTAAAGCTTGACAGGATCTAGATAGTAGTGAAAGATAATAAGTGATGTACGAAAAGTGCGATAAGTACGAAATGTGCGAAATGTATGGAACGATGATGAAGATAATAATGATATTATCTATGTGTACGTATGATGTGTGATCGCATGAAAGTAACGAACGGATTTAGCAAAAGAAAAGTATATTTTATTATAAAACTAGAACTCATTCAGCAACACTGACTTTTTATGTGTTCCCGGTTGGCAGGTAACGTTGTTGAGGATGGCATGGGCGGCTACTCGGCTCTTTTGGATGGCATCCATTTATATAATGCTTTTGTGATGTAATGCAACAATGTATTTTGTAACTGATTAACGATGTATTATTTTGCAAAAACTTTTATGATGATATGGGATGCCATTTTGATTGTTTCCACTGTAATATTTATATAAGATAAATAAAAATGTATGTTTTTGTGCGATGATCGACCAGCTATACGCATCCTGGGATCGGGGCGTTACACATTCACATAGACAACAACAGTGCTATCTCCATCACAGAGAATCCTGTGCAGCACTCAAGGACAAAACATATAAATATCAGGTATCATTTAATTAGAGATAACTTTGAAAAGGGATTAATTAAACTAGTTAAAGTTAACACAAATGAATAATATGCTGATCTGTTTATAAAAGCCTTTGATGAACAGAGATTTAGGTATCTTATATCAGTTATTGGGATGATTAACTTTGAGTGGCTTTTTCTTAAAACTAATTCATTTTATTTCCTAAAATTTGTGTGTCCTAAGTTGTCTAGTTTATTACCTTCATAAGCTCTTGTTTTCTATGGATAAAAACTTTTTGAAGAGTTTTCTTAGATTTTTGACAAATCTTGATCCTTCAGAAGATATGATTTTTCTTCGGAAGAAATTATACCTTCAAGACAAATAACTGCCTAAGTAAATTTTGCCTTCGGAAGAAATTTCTGAAATCTCTTCCGAAGCTTAAAACTCTCTTAGGCACTTATATGTTTTCAAGGACCATTTTTTCTTCTCAAGGAAATTAACTCTCGGAAGCTTTGTTCTGTTGAACAAAGCATCCAAGTCTAAATTCCCTTCTGAAGCAAATTTGTCAAAACTCTTTGAAAATTCATCTGAAGTCATTTTGGCTTTGGAAGCTTTTTCATTAAAACTTCCGAAGACAATTTACCTTCAGAAGCGCTTCGATTTCCAAAAAAACACTTTTTGAGAAAAAAGCAAAATACTTTTTTAGAAGTGGGACCACCATCCGGATTTCAAAGTTTATCCTCTTTCATTAACTTTGTCTCAAATCCTTTCACATATAAACCCAGTCGGTTCCCCCTCTTTCTATCATCTTCATCTTTTCTCCAAACCTAAATTCCAAATTTCTCTCTGAAACTGCCCTCTTTCATCTTTCCTTCACCTTTAAGCTTTCTCACAATGGCCAACCTTAACAGAAGAAATGACCTAGATTTTTCTATGCAGTTACACAGGCAACACAATCAGGTTGCTCTGTTAAACTCTAAGAAAGATCCACATTTCTCAGAGGTGTGTCAATTCTTGGCTTTGTCAAACTACTTCACCTCCCTTACCATTGACCCTACTCTGTATGAGGATCATTTGCTTGAATTTTAGAAGACCTGCCAAGAGGTCATTATGGATGGGGAGAAGGCACTGTCTGCCACAGTGCAGGGGAGAGTGGTCTTCATTACTCCGGCCATCATCAACAATCATCTTTAGCTGGGTAATGAAGAAGGTGAGGTGTTCTTCCCAAAAGAAGTTGTCAATGATTCTTTTGAGCAGATGGGCTATGAGGGAGATTTCTCTGTAAAGACCTTCAGGAAAGGGAAGGTCTCACCTCAGTGGAAATACTTACTTCATGTGGTTATCCACAGCTTGTCTAACAAGCATGGAGGGTGGGACCAGATTCCTGAAGATCTCTCCTTTATAGTGCATGGAATGGTTTAGGGATTCAAGTTCAGGTACTCTAAATTTGTTTATACAAATCTTATTGCAAACTTGGACTCCTTAGAGTATTACATGTATCCTAGATATGTTCAATACATTCTTAACTGTGAACTGGGCTCATAGTTGAGGGAAACAGGTAACATTCTTAATCTGGGACAGATGAAGCCCAATATCATTAAAATTTTGAAGAAGTCAGCTGTTGGTTTCTCAGGGGTAGAAACAACCCTTGTCCCAAAATGTTAGAGCTCATTGCTCAAGTGACAACCTAGCAACACAGGCTAGTGTTGAACCGACACCTTCTACATCTCAACCACCAAAACAAACAAAAATCACCCTCACCTACTAAAGAAAACATAAACGAACCCCTACTCAAGCTATTAAGTATGTGCAGGCCCCCATATACTTACCTATACAGAAGGAAGTGGATACTGGAGCTACCACTTCTCCTGAGGAGCAAACCACTCCTATTACTTCTCAAATCAGTGATGAGGTTCCTCATGCTCAGCCTGATGATCTCACAAGCCCAAATGCCTTAAGCCTTCACTCTGAGTCTCAATACTTAAGTGAATAACCTTCAGGGGACAACTACCATCCCTAGCCTTTAGACCTAAACCAACCCATTCCTAATCTTGACTTCTATACTGATGAAGACTTAGGTGTCAGTGAGTACCATGAGTCTTCCTACTACTCCACTCCTCAAAGAGAGATGAGTGCTCCTGAGTCACCTAGGTCTAGCCCACATCAGTCACCCATCACTGAGGTGGATACTTCTGAACCTATTCAGGATATCCATATGGAAGAGGCTCTCACTTCAGCAAGTGATTACATCATTCAGACCTCAACCATGGCTACTCAGCTCATTGACACTTCAATTGAAGCTATCACTGAGCAGAGGAAATCTAGCAGCCAAGAACACCATGCTGGTGGTGAGGAAGAAGACCTTGGTCCAATTCCCTCATCCCCTAATGATTCTTCTCATGAAGATGAGGGGAATCTGAGACTAAAGGTGCAAAAGCTATCAAAAACATGCACTTATCTAGTCTCCAAGGTTAGTCATCTTGAACCTCAAGTGACTACCTTGCAACACAAGGTCAATGATTAGCAACTTGAGATATCTTATCTCAAGGAAAAACTAGCTAGGAGACCTTTAAGGGGAGCTCAACCAAGAACACAAGAACCTGTGAATGTGATTGAGCTAACTCCTAGCTCACCTACGCAAGAGGGTGATGCTACCAAAAAGGGGGAGAAAGTCATTACAGTCACAGAACCTGGGAGTTCTTCAAGGAGTATGGACATTGAGGACTCACCATCCTCACTTGCAATTGTGCATACTCAGTAACTTTTTCAAGTTCACATTGATGTGGACAGTATAGACTCTATCATTAGGAGTCTCTTCGAGAAAGGCATTCCAAGAGCTATATCATCCCCACCAACTTCAAATCATATTATTGGGTGGAGGTTTGATGCTGATAGAAGAACTCTCATTCTTTAAAGAGTTCAAGACAGGAACAATGCAGAGTTCTGCCTTAGAAGAAGACTAAGGCAATCAGGCAATATCATCGGTCAACTGGATTTTGAGGCAAACCCTAAGATTAGTTTCAAAGGGGAAACCTTGACTAAAGGCCCAGTGGTAGAACCTGAGAGCCCTTCCTCACCATCAACTGTTGTATAGGTTGAATCCCTTGATGAGATACCTGCTGGTGAAGGTGCATCACAGCCTCTCTCTGGCCAGAGCTTGGAAGCTACATCAAGCAATGAAGGCTAAAGCTCTCTCCACCCTGAGTCACAAAGGTCTATGAGTGACAAAGGGAAAAGAAAATTGACTTTTGAGGAGATTGAGGAGGAGGAGAGAGAGAGGAAAAGGAAGCTAAGGGGAGAAAGTGCCTCTACTGGGTCTGCAAGACTTATGGAAAGTGCTATCAGGGTTGTCCCCAGACCAAATACTCAGGATGATGAGTTAAGGGCAGTCAGGATTAACTACCTGTAGACCAGGAACTATGACATTGATAACATCATTTCCCTCCCCTTAGATGAGTTAAATGAATTGGCTGATATGAAACTGTCAAAAGAGAGAAAATAGGAAGAGGATGCAGAGTTACTTCTTAAAATCAAAGAAGAAAGAAGACAGAAAAGACTCTACAAGCATGTCCCTGCTCTCTCACCAGTTCAGGAAACTCATGAACAAGAGGATGTGGTTACACAAGAACCTCAGGTAGATAAAGAGATGGATAGGATCAACATGATAAACTACCTGAGTGCCACAAGGCTCTATCAGTCTAATACACTTCTTCCCTTACCCTTTGACTACATTGAGTTTGAGTACCTCAAACAACTTGAGCTTGATATAGTCAAAGAAAGAAAGATCACCAAAAGAAAGTTAAGGGAAGAGGCTTTAAATTCAAGAGCCATCATCCATAAAAACTTGAAAAAATCTGCTGACAGGCAGAAGATGATGAGCTTCTTGAAGCTGTACGGATTCTCCAGAAGGAGACTTAGTTCTATGTCTATGTCCACCATGGATGAGCACATCAGGGTAATCAAGAAGAAGATTCAAAAAGGTGAACTTGCTGACCTACACTCCCCACCAAGTCAGGTCCCTCAAAAAGTGGAGATTAAGGTTGAAACATTAAAGACAACACAACCTGAATCTCCTGCTGAACCTCAGCAAGCTTCCACTTCTTATCCACAGCATGGATCTGTCCCCTCTCAATCTGAACATGTGAGAGAGGAAGACCCAACTGAGAAAGACAAAGAAGATCAATTAGGAGCTGCAGGCCAGTCTTCTCAGTTAAAAATTTTAAGCAGGAGAAAAAGGATAGTTTCCAAACCAAAGTCAAAGAAAACAAAGAAAGAAACATCCAACTCCAGACCTCAGGATGAGTCAGAACATCCTGAGGATGTGCAACAAGAGGATGCTCCACCAATTCCAATTCAAGCAGCTCCTCTAGCATCATGAAGACCAATCTTCTCTTGGACATACACTACAAATCTAGAAAGATGGCATGTCATACGAGATCAAGGTGTTGAACATATCTACACATGGCAAGATATGCTCAATCTGCCTTTTCATGATCTCTTTGACATAAGAAGACACTATGAGAGTCTGAGTGATCCTGATCATCTTATGAAGAAAGGGATGGTCAATATCATAATGAGGACTGTTAACATCTGAAGTCTTCAAGTGTTTTGGTAGCATCAGCCTAGGGGGAGTTAGTAAGGTTTGCTTGTAAGGCTGATGCAACCCAAACACCCAAAGTCTCACCTGCATGCATGCACAAGTGTACTGAAGTGGAATGCTTCAGAAGTTTCACACTGCCTTAGAAATTACTCTAAGTGTGAAATCTTCTGAAGCCAAGACCAATATCTTCCAAAGCTAAAGATGAAGTCTTCTGAAGCCAACTATTGAAGACATATTTCTTCTAAAGACTTTTTTATCACATGCTTTTTCTGATGTACTTTTTACCTGAAACTGGACCCCTTTCCGCTGCAACTCTGATAAGACACCAACTTTACATGAGTTGGTGAAAAGGTCCATGCTTTTGGTAACTGTACATTGAGGTCTTGAGTCTGTAACTTTCCACTTTATGTACTTTATCCTTTTTGTAATATATTAGGATATGAGCTATAGCATGTCATAGTCACTACTCAAAAGGCAATCTACCTTTTGACTCTACATTGATTATGTTGTCTAGATCATGTATCCAGCTGGTCTTCAAAGTATGGCCGACTGTAGGTTGTAGTATAAGTATTTTTGGTCCTTGTATCTTATTGGTAGAACTTTGCAAACATTTGTAAGGAACTAGAGCAATATACATCAACCTTGAAAACCAATTACTTGTGTTGCTCTTGTTCTGTCTCATACATGCTTGTGTTTCTTAGTTCTCAAAAACTGATTTTCCCAGTTCCCCATTTGAATTGTTAAGTGTTGTTGCACACTCTCCTCTTTGTGTTGTTGTGTTGTAAGTGCATACCCTTCACCGGTCCTACACTAAGTGTTGCACCATGCGCCCCAATAGTGTCCATGCGCCCAGAACCTTCCCATGTGCCTAAGTGTTCCCATGAGTCCAGAAGGCCATGCGTCTGCATAGTGCCCATGCGCCTGCATAGTACTCATGCACTTAAGACAGAAATATTTTTCTAAATTTTTGGGGCTGAAGATGCATACTAAATATACGATTTAAATGACCATGATTTTAAGAGGTTTTAACAGCAAGGGCATTGCCCCTTGGACCCCACTAGGGGCTGCTGCCCCTAGGACACCGCTGTCAGGGGCTGCCGCCCCCGAACCCCTACTGTTTCGCAGAGGGTCGGTAATGTTCTATGATGACTTGTACTGTGCTTGTGTATGTGAATGAAAGATGTATGATGTATGTTATGTATGATTATGTGTGACAATGTTGTGCTTATGTATGACATGTTTCCTTATGTTCCTTATTATGTATTATTCCGTGACCCACGTATTATGAGTATCAAATGAACGTGAAACACAGAGCGGAAGTTAATGTTAATGATATGTGGAACATAAAGAAAGAAAGAATGAATGCATTAATGAATGAATAAATGTAAGAAAAGTCTTGCAAGTAATGTATGGAGGTTCATACCCAGTGAAGGGTGTTAGCACAACTGTGTGTGGGTTAGCTACCCCGGAAGGATGCACACTGGGCTCTAATCCTTGTGATTGACCATACGTATGGGATCTTGCCGCTTACCCTGGTACTATGGTTAGGCCACCGAGCACAATGTATGGGAGTCTAATTATAGACTTCAGCCCAATACCCGCTTTATGCATGACGGTGGGGTATAGCACATGGCATTGGTCCGAATGAAGTTACCCTTGTATCATGGTCAGGCCACCGGGCACAATGTATAGGAGTCTAATTATATAGACTTCGACCCAGTAACCGCTTTATGCGTGACGGTGGGGTATAGCCCGTGGCATTGGCCCGGAATGTGAGTAAGATAAAGGTGAATGTACGTAAAATATGGTCAGGAAGATAACGAATGATAATGATGACGTATGATGATGAATGAGCGAAAGTTAATGAATGACGATGAAGATGATAATAATAAGATTATCTATTTGTACGTATGATCTATGAGCACATATAAAAGTAAACAACGGTTTTGAACGATAAGTGAAGTATTTTATTTGTAAAACTAGAACTCACTCAGGAACACTGACTTTTATGTACTGTCCAGTCTGAGGATGGCACTAGACAGCTACTAGGCATTTTTGGGATGGCATCCATTTGTATAACAATGATGTTTTTGTGATGTAATGCAAATTATGATATTTTATAACAGTTAACTACATTGTATTATTTTGCAAAAACGTTCATTAATATATGAAATGGTTTTAATTAATTTCCGCTGCGATGTTTTAAATAAATGTATGGTTTATGTGCGAAAAATGACCAACTGTGAGGTGCCCGGAAACGAGGCCTTACACACATAGACACCAAATTCATTTAGAGTCAACATTCATCTGATTAGCTTTAGCATTTTTAGTAAAACTACAAACGTTCTCAGTATAATTTCAATAGTACATCCAGTTTTGTACATTTAATATTCTCCACCTTCCATCTAAAAATTAAAATAATTAAATAAGTGATATGTAATTTATGTACATATTTAGGCATTCTAAGGTTGTGGATCATAGCCCTCTTTTTGAGTATCATATCCCATATGTATACATTCTAACGAGTGACTACTTAAGAGAAAATGGGCAATATTTCTTTTTAACTCCCCAAGTATCCAGATAAACTGCAATGTTGAAAGAGTTAAAAGAAAATGTAACTGATTTTTTTCTTGAATCACCCGTTATAATGTATATATATCCTAATGAGATTTAATACTCAAAAAGCGATCCTAAATAGGAGATCATTCAAAATTTATTTCTATTAGATAAAGTTTGGAGGGGTGTAACGTAAAGTGTTAAATATGCTAAATGAATATGCATACTAATATACATACATACATACATATATATATATATACACATATACATATATATATAAATTTAAATATATATATATATATATTACATATTTATCTTATATAAATATTTATATAGTTTAATATGTATATAAATATTTAAAATATCTAACAAATACATTGATATATATACTTGAATAGATAATATATATATTTTATGTTTATAAAGCACAATATATAGAGTATTATATATCTACACTACTACATAATATATATTAAAAATATAAAATAATAATTTTATTCAAAGTGTAAGACACATATATGATATTTTATGCGTAGAGTAGAAGTACTTTATACAATAGTTTTACTTTGCCCCCATTTAACTATCTTCTTCTAATTATTATATTATTTAATATAAAATATTAATAAATTATTTAATAATATGATATTATTTAATTCTCTTTATTAAATTTTTTTAGTTTATAATAAAATAAATTAACATTTAAATTTATAGTAACTAATGATATTTTTATATATAAATATTATTTAAATTAAGTATTATGATATAATTTTGCCAATTATATATGTTTTAAAGCAACATGTATAAAGTAGTGCAAGATATTTAATAGGGGTAGAATAGAAAATTGATTAAGATTTTAATACACTTTAGGGGTATTATGATAAATTTATTTATTAAATTTAATATAACTTGACATTTTTTCCGTTGTTTGTTTCATGTATTTAATAAACATTATTAATACATTATTTAATAATATTATATTATTTAATTCACTTAATTCAAATTTTATTTTATTTATAATACTATAAATTGATATTTAAATTTATATTTACTAATTATATTATTATAAGTAAAAACAATTTAAATTAAATATCAATTTATTTAAATTTAACCTTAGTACCTTCACCGTCACCATCAACGGTCAACACCACCACCAACGGTAACCACCACCGGCCGACCACCACCACCACCGTCAACCCCACCCCCTCGCCAGAGCACCACCACCGCCTCACCCCCACCCCACCTCATACGCCATCTCCGCCTCTCTCTCCCCCACCCCTTCGCCGGAGCACCACCACCGTCTCACCACACCCCACCTTTGCCGGAACCCTTCGCCAGAACCCTTCACCGGAACCGTCGCTGGAACCGGAACTTCTCCCCCAGACGACCATCGATGCCACTATCACGGTCACCACCGTGACCACTGACCACCTACTACACCCCCCTCCACTCCGCCTCCTAACCCACCACCACCGCCAACGACGCCAGCCAATAACTAGCCACCACTACCACCACGAAAACCCCACAGTCAGCCACCACCACCACAAACCGCAGCTAACCCACCACCACCGGGACCACCGACTGCCTCCTACACCCCCTCCCCCTCCACTCCACCCCCTAACCCACCACCACCGTCAACGACGCCAGCCAACAAACACCCACTCCACCAACACAAAAACCCCACAGCCAGCCACCGGTAACCCACCACCACCGCAGCAAACCCACCTACCGCAGCGGACTCCCAACTTGGTTGTACATTTGGTGAGATCGTTCCAGCTCATGTTTTCATATCTGCTTTTTAGTATTCTTTAATTATATCTTTACGTTTAGATTATTTGGTTGGGTTAGGAGTACCAGCATTCTGGTTTCAAATACGGAGAGTCATCACCCATTCGGCTGTTATTCCTATTTTCTTGTTGTGATTGTGATTTTATATTTTCCTGCTTTCTAGTTGTGATTGGCTATTACCTGTGTGTTGGTTTCCCCGTGCTTTGATTGGCTATTACTAGTGCTAAACCTCCTTACTAGTGATGTACCTTCTTTTTTGGATATTACTGGTGCGTCATCTGTGTTTTGTGTTTTGTTGACCCGTGATTAGTGGCTGTGTTGGTTTCTTTTTTGGTTAAGGCGAGTTCAGTGCGGTAAAATAGATAACAGGACCCATTATGCTGCCCCGAGATCATGTTCGGTGAAGAGAGGTGTAACTACAGGGAAAAGGGGTTATAGATTACAAGTGGCATTGTGGAGTGTAGGAACCCTAACTAGTAAGTTATTAGAGTTAATAGATGTACTAAAGAGACGTAGGGTTCAGATAGCGTGTCTGCAGGAGACTAGGTGGCAGGGTGGGAAAGCTAAAGAGTGCAATGGTTATAAACTATAGTATTCAGTGTTAGATGGAACAAAAATGGAGTAGGTTTTCTAGTTGCTAAAGAACTTCAAGATAATGTAGTAGAGGTGAGAAGATACGATGATAGACTTATGTTGTTAAGAATAGTTATAGGGGATGAATTAGTGGCAATAGTTAGTGCGTATGCACCACAAGTTGGATTAGGCGAAATGGAAAGAAAGAAGTTCTGGGAGAGTTTAAACCATGTTATGGGAGACATACCTAGAGAAGAAAAAATATGCATAGGAGGAGATTTTAATGGGCAAATCGGTGAGGATAATGATCACTTCCCGTTGCTGCATGGAGGATTTGGATATGGTCTTAGGGAATGACGGCGGTAAGGAGCTTCTTGACTTTGCTTTAGCGCACGACCTAGGCATCATAAATTCATTTTTTAAGAAAAGGGAATCGCATCTTATCACGTTTAGCAGTGGTGGGAGACACACGCAGATAGACTATCGGTTGATGAGGGGAGAAGATCGCACCTCATGGAAGGACTGTAAGACAATACCGGGCGAGAAAGTAGTGACTCAACATCATCTGTTGGTGGAGGATCTACGCGTGAAGAGAGTAATTGTCCAACCAATTAAGAGAGTAATTGTCCAACCAACTAAGTAGTGTTGGATGAGATAACCAAGTCTATACAAGAGCCAGTCCCGTGGTGCATGCTGTTTGCGGATGATATTGTCTTAATATGAGAATCTAAAAGGGTGCTTAACGAGAGGCTAGAACAGTGGAGAACAACACTAGAGTGCAGAGGATTAACGATAAGTCGCTCTAAAACGGAATACATGCATTGTAACTTTGGTGGTGAGGCTGAAGAGGACACCCAAATTAGTATCCAGGGTACGGTGGTCCCACAGACATCTAGGTTCAAATACCTGGGCTCATACGTACAGGAAGATGT
This sequence comes from Flaveria linearis, assembly GCA_024085815.1. NCBI lineage: Eukaryota > Viridiplantae > Streptophyta > Magnoliopsida > Asterales > Asteraceae > Flaveria > Flaveria linearis. The sequence goes on along the minus strand of CM044007.1, from coordinate 20,128,395 downwards.
AAAGATACATAGCGATGTAGCCCACCGCGTTCAATCAGGATGGTGCAAGTGGAGAGCAGCATCAAGGATTTTGTGTGATAAGAGGTTTCTAGAAAAACTAAAGGGAAAACTATATAGAGTGGTAGTATGCCCAGCTATGTTATACGGAACAGACTGCTGGGCCATAAGGAAATCGCACGAGAGACAAATAGAGGTCGCGGAAATGCGAATGCTGAGGTGGATGTGTGGACAGACAAGACTAAATCAGATTTGAAATGACGTGTTTCAAAACAGGCTAGAGGTGGCTTATATCATAGATAAAATAAGAGAGGGAAGACTAAGATGGTTCGGGCACGTGAAGAGGAGACAGATGGCAGCACCGGTTAGAGGAGTAGAGAACATTAACGTAGAGGGTAGGAGGAGTAGAGGAAGACCTAGGTTGACCTGGGACGAGATAATTAGGCGAGATATGGTAGACTTGCACCTCTCTGAGCACATGATCAAGGATAGGAGTGTGGAGGCGCAGAATTAAAATTAAGGACTTTTAGTGGGATTTGCGGGTAGGAAGGGTAAATGTAGCCTTTTTGTGTACGTATTCCTCATCTGCTCTTTATAGGTGTAACATGCCGCTTTTTGTTGTATGTTTTTTTTTCTAAATTTTATGTGTCTTATACCTATGTGTTGTATGCTACATAATATGCCTGCTTTTGTTTGCTATTGCTATTGCTTTTGTTTTTGAGTCGGGGGTCTCTTTGGAAACGGTCTCTCTAGCCCCCAAGGTAGAGGAAACACTCGCCAGCACCTACCCCTCGCAGACCCTACTCTTGAGTGGGATATACTGGGTATGTTTGTTTGTTTGTTTGTTTACTAATTTATTTAAATATATAAGTATGCAACTTATATATATTTCTTATTTATAATTACAATACTAATATTTTTTCCATGGACATATTGTGAGTTTAGTCATTTTAATATTTATCTATATCTTTTATAATAAAAGTAAAAGGAGGATAGAATGATAATTTACATGTGGATTAACACACCCATATAAAAAATAATGCTTAAATTTAAAAAAATATAATGAACTTTAGGGATTATAACATATGAGGTATCCTTTCTTTACACTAATTATTCCAATAAATTGGTAGATCGTTTACCATAAGCAAACATATTTTTAATCATTCACGATATTGATAAGAAACACAAGTTAATCTTATAGTTTTTTATTCAATACGTTATAATAATTACTCTATAACATATGAAAGGAACATATGTTAAAGTTAAAATCATATGATTTTCAACATCAACATACCATCATACATACAAGTTACATTCTTACAAGAAGTTAGGAATACGAACTACTAAATCACACCCTCTACCAACATTTAACCTGTTGAAGATAATTTTAAAATTAAAAGCAAGTTATATCCATTGTTATATTTTCCTGAAAAAATTTACATCTATGATATTCTTGCAAAAAAAACCACTAGGAATCATTTTTAATATATTCTTGCAAAAAAAAAGTTCTGTGTTAGAGGCAAAGAACACAACGTATGAGAGGATGTATAAGCGACTAGAGACGAAAGAAGGAGAACATGACATGTTTAAGATTGCCAAGGTAAGAGAAAGTAGAAGACAGGACTTCAGAATGGTGAAGCCTATAAAGGCTGGGGATGGAAAAGTCTTGGTAAAGGAGAAGGACATCAAGGGGAGATGGAAAACCTATTTCGATAACCTTTTCAACATAAGAAACCCTAATCAACAGACCAAGATCGATAAAACAACGCAAACAACACCACAAAACAAATGTTATTGTAGAAGCATCACAGCCGACGAAGTTACGAGAGCCCTAAAGAAAATGGGAAGAGCTAAGGCGGTGGGACCAGACAACATACCGATTAAAGTGTGGAAGTGCCTGGGAGATGAGGGCCTGCAATGGCTAACAGACTTATTCAACACTGTATTCAGAACCGGGAAGATGCCAGAGCAGTGAAGAAGCAGTGTCATAGTCCCCATATATAAGTAAAAAGGAGACGTCAAATGTTGCGCAAACTACAGGGGAATAAAGCTCTTAAGTCACACGATGAAACTATGGGAAAGAGTTATTGACACGAGAATTAGACGCAAAAGTCAGATAGCGATAAACCAATTTGGATTTATGCCAGGACGCTCTACAACAGAAGCCATACACGTCATATGGAGGATAATGGAAAAATATAGAGAAAAGAAAAGGGACCTCCATATGGTATTCATTGATCTAGAAAAAGCTTATGACAGTGTTTCGCGCTAACTCATTTGGGAAAGTCTATGACTTAGAAGGATACAAGAGAAGTATATCAAAATAATCAAGGATATGTATGATAGGGCAAAAACGTATGTGCGATTACCAGTCGGAGACACACACTTCTTACCGGTGGAAGTGGGACTCCATCAGGGTTCAGCATTGAGCCCATTCTCTTTACAGTAGTGTTGGATGAGATAACCAAGTCTATACAAGAGCCAGTCTCGTGGTGCATGCTTTTTGCGGATGATATTGTCTTAATATCAGAATCTAAAAGGGTGCTTAACGAGAGGCTAGAACAGTGGAGAACAGCACTAGAGCGCAGAGGATTAAGGATAAGTCGCTCTAAAACGGAATACATGCATTGTAACTTTGGTGGTGAGGCTGAAGAGGACACCCAAATCAGTATCTAGGTTACGACGGTCCCACAGACATCTAGGTTCAAATACCTGGGCTCATACGTACAGAAAGATATAAAGATACATAGCAATGTAGCCCACCGCGTTCAATCAGGATGGTGCAAGTGGAGAGCAGCATCAAGGATTTTGTGTGATAAGAGGTTTCCAGAAAAACTAAAGGGAAAACTATATAAAGTGGTAGTATACCCAGCTATGTTATACGAAACAGACTGCTGGGCCATAAGGAAATCACACGAGAGACAATTAGAGGTCACGGAAATGCGAATGCTGAAGTGGATGTGTGAACAAACAAGACTAAATCGGATTAGAAATGACGTGTTTTGAAACAGGCTAGAGGTGGCTTGTATCACAGATAAAATAAGAGAAGGAACACTAAGATGGTTCGGGCACGTGAAGAGGAGACAGATGGCAGCACTGGTTAGAGCAGTAGAGAACATTAACGTAGAGGGTAGGAGGAGTAGAGGAAGACCTAGGTTGACCTGGGACGAGATAATTAGGTGAGATATGGTAGACTTGCACCTCTCTTAGCACATGATCAAGGATAGGAGTGCGTGGAGGCGCAGAATTTTAATTAAGGATTTTAGTGGGATTTGCGGGTAGGAAGGGTGAATGTGGCCTTGTTGTGTACGTATTCCTCATCTGCCCTTTATAGGCGTAACAAGCCGCTTTTTGTTGTATGTTTGTTTTCTTTTTCTAAATTTTATGTGTCTTATACCTATGTGTTGTATGCTACCTAATATGCCTGCTTTTGTTTGCTATTGCTATTTCTTTTGTTTTTGAGTCGGGGGTCTCTTTGGAAGCGGTCTCCCTAGCCCCCAAGGTAGAGGAAAGACTCGCCAGCACCTATCCCTCCCGGACCCTACTCTTGAGTGGGATATACTGGGTATGTTTGTTTGTTTGTTTATTGATTTATTTAAATATATAAGTATGCAACTTATATATATTTTCTTATTTGTAATTACAATACTAATATTTTTCCATGGACATATTGTGAGTTTAGTCATTTTAATATTTATCTATATCTTTTATAATAAAAGTAAAAGGGGGATAGAATGATAATTTTACATATGGATTAACACACCCATATAAAAAATCATGCTTAAATTTAAAAAAATTGTAATGAACTTTATGGAGTATAACATATGAGGTATCCTTTCTTTACACTAATTATTCCAATAAATTGGTAGATCGTTTACCATAAGCAAACATATTTTTAATCATTCACGATATTTATGAGAAACACAAGTTAATCTTATATTTTTTTATTCAGTACGTTATAATAATTACTCTATAACATATAAAAGGAACATATGTTAAAGTTAAAATCATATGATTTTTAACATCAACATACCATCATACATACAAGTTACATTCTTACAACAAGTTAGGAATACGAACTACTAAATCACACCCTCTACCAACGTTTAACATGTTGAAGATAATTTTAAAATTAAAAGCAAGTTATATCCATTGTTATAATCAATTTACATCTATGATATTCTTGCAAAAAAACGACTAGGAATCATTTTTAATATATTTTGTATCCAACAAAAGTTATTAATATTAAAGAATTATAAAATATGTTCATATGAAAAATATAACACACTCTTATAAATAAGAGTAAATTTCGGTTTGGTCCCTGTGGTTTAACCATTTTAACCATTTCAGTCCAAAAAGGAATCTTTGATCATATCACGCCCTGTGATTTTATTTTTGTAACAGTTTTGGTCCCTGACACTAACTCTATTAGTTTTTACAGTTAAATGTGAGGGTACTTTGGTCATTTTACATTTGGAGGACTAGTTATGTAAATTATATTAGATTAGGATAAATGTTGTAATTTTTTAAAACAATAAAAAATAAAAAAATCAAAACATAAATCTCTAATCCAACCCAAACCCCCACCATCCCTTCCTCCCCTTGTACTACCGCCTCACCACCTCCTCCACCACCTCCTACACCACCTCCATCGCCACCGCCTGCACCACCTCCTGCACCACCTCCTGCACCACCTCCATCGCCACCGCCATCGCTTCTCGCCTCTGTTTCCGCCCCTGTTTTCGCCCCTGTTTTCACCATTAACTTTTGACGATTCAGGAGGCTGGTTATCATCTAATTCTAGTCTATCTTGATGAATATCATCAAGAATCTCACTATCATCTTCTTTTTTTGATTCATCTTCTTTTTTGATTCATCTAAAGGGACAACAGATGAACCAAATGACTTCTGTTTAAACCCCCAAAACGCGTAAAGATGAACCCTAAAAGATCTGAAGATTTGAATATTTGAAGATGAACCCCCAAACAAACAAGAAGTTTTTGATGGCGATACACTCAGAGATTGCATCGTTTTCACAGATTTGTAGATGAAATTATAGGGATTGAGGTGGAGATCATGGTTTATAAAAAAAGGTATGAATCAAGGGTTTTGGTGGTATCAAAGATAGATGAAAGATTAGAGTTTGTACCTGTAGATTTGAGCAAAGGATAACAATGGCATTTTGGTGTTGAAGATTCAGTATGATGGGAGAGTGATGGAGATGAAGTTTAGTTGTAGGGTGTTTTGTTGGCAATTTCATAGCCTTACAACAGGATCGTTGCGATGGTGCTAGCGTTGACGCTGGCGGTGGAGGTGGTGGTGGAGGTGGAGGTGGCGGTGGAGGTGGAGGTGGCGGTGGAGGTGGCGATGGCGGTGGAGGTGGCGGTGGCGGTGGAGGTGGCGGTAGCGGTGGAGGTGGTGGAGGTGGTGTAGGCGGTGGTGCAAGGGGAGGAAGGGTTGGGGTTGGGGGGGGGGGTGGGTTGGGTTGAATTAGATTTAAGTTTTGTTTTTTTATTTTTTATTGTTTTAAAGTTACAATAATTATCTTAATCTAATATTATTTACATAACTAGTCCTTCAAATGTAAAATGACCAAAGTACCCTCACATTTAACTGTAAAAACTAACAGAGTTAGTGTCAGGGACCAAAACCGTTATAAAAATGAAACCACAGTGCATGATATGATCAAAGATTCCTTTTTGGACTGAAATGGTTAAAATGATTAAACCACAGGGACCAAAACCGAAATTTACTCTATAAATAATATATATAATTTATTTAAATAACATAAACTAGAAACCAATTATATAAAATATAACATTATAATTAACAATAATAAATATGGTTTAGTGAGGTGACTATTCAAAGACAACTTTTTATTTATCTTGACGCTTTAAAGGATATGTCAAAGTTACATGTAAAAATAATATAAATCTCAAATTAAGATGACAACATAAGTTATAATTTATAATGACATAAGACTTTTGAACTCGTAATATTGTAATCAATTCATAATTTGCATTTAGTCCATATTATCTTATTTTTAAAATCTTCGTAGTTAGCCAACAAGTTTAATATGCTAAAACAAACAAATTAAATCCCCGTAAATGACTTAATCTCTATTATCTTTTTATATTTTAATTGTTTTCTATAATATTTTGTTAAACATACATAACATGATGATTTATTCAATTAGATAATGAGAAATTAATGTGATCATATTTTTCATATATTGAGATAGTGAACTAACATTATAACAACGTCATACTTTTTGAATATACTAAGTAGCTTTAATTTCTTTGATAGTAAAAGATTACGATTTTTAACAAATATAAATATTTCTTTATTCAAAAACATATTATTAATAATTTATTAAAATAATATATATAATTCTCAACATAACTCAATAACTCAAAATAATATGAAGTATATTTTGAATTTTACATGAGAGGACTAAAATAGTAACAAAGATAATCCAAACATAATCCAAAATTGTATGAATTTACAATATGGATTTTTGTTTGAATACATCAAGACAGATGTAGAGCATTATACCATTTGATATTATAATCCAAAATCAAATAGCAACTCGTGTTGATAACATATTCTTAAAAAACGACCTACTAGCAACTAATATATTAAGTATGAAGTATATAAACATAAATACAATATGTTCACAGATAGAAAGAGATATAGAGAATAGAAGAACTCTTTCACATTGAGATCAAAAGTCAAATACATAAGTCATTATTTATAATGTTAAAATATTAATACAAGCATAATAAATTTGGAAGGTTTTATATAAATACTGATGCAACCAAAGTAACCAAAGCAACCAAAGGCTGATGCGACCAAAGCAAACAAAGTCTTCCGGCATGCATGCACTCAGTACCAAGTAGAAGTTGCTCTAGAAGTTTTTATACTTAGAACAAGAATTATTGTAAGTATAAACTCATCTAAAACTAAAGTTGCTTCAGAAGCTTTATACTTTGCACAAGAATTATTTTAAGTATAAAATCTTCCAAAGCTATAGATCAAATCTACCGAAGCCAAAGATAAAGTCTTCCGTAGCTTTAAAGACAAAATATTTCAAAGCAAAATGAAGTGAAGACTAATTTTTTCTGAAGATAGAGAAGAACATGCTTTTCTCAGATGTACTTTTTTAAAAGGTTGACGTAATACTTTTCGTTACAACTCAGAAGACTCACCAACTTGCATGAGTTAGTGAAAAGGTCCATGCTTTTGCAACTGTACATTGAGGTCTTGAGTCTATAACTTTCTACGTTATCTACTTTTATCCTATTTCTAATATATTAGGATGTGAGCTATGGCATGTCATAGTCACTAGTCAAAAGGCTATCTGCCTTTTTATATTGATTTTATTATCTTTCAGTGTTCCAACTGGCTTTACAAGTATAGCCGGTTGTAGGATGTAGTATAAAGTATCTCAGGGCCTTGTATTTTATTAAAAATTATGCATTGTAACTCTTGTAAAAAACTTGAGATTAATATACATTATTCTTAAAACCATACAAATTGTTCTTGAGTTATGTCTCACTGTTTACTTATGTTCTTTGCATCTTGTTCTTAAATCCAGTTCCATATTAAAATTGATAAGTGTTTTAACACTCTCCTCATTGTGAGACTGATTGTGTTGACCATACTTTAACCGGTCCTGAAATTGACATCAGAGTATTTTAGGTTCTTGATTGTAAGATCTTACCATCTTAAATCTCCTCAGATCTCACAAAACACTTAACATCTCAAGTGGCAGCATCTAAGTCTGATATGGAAACCGATACCATGGTAAAGTCCCTACTGATCACTCCTGATGATTTTGATACATGGTGTCTAAAAAAGGAAGGCTTCATCAATGTCACACCCCGACCGACGGCGGAATCATCGGGGCAGACGAATATGAAACAATTGTTCATAGCTCATGGAATTAAATAAGTTGAAATAATGTTAAATGTCATTTTTCATTGAATAATACTAGACAATCAAGTCATTACAATACAACAAAGATTTAAACAACAATATAAGATATTTAATTAACTAGGTCCAAGTCCTATATGAGCAAGAAGAATTCTTCAAGAAGTAATCCTGAAACATGTTAAAAATAAAGGGTAAACTTTGAAAGTTGGTGAGTTTCCATGGGTTAAGTATACATAAATATATAAAAAGTTTACAAGTAGCAATTCATGTCAATGTTTACGAATTATGCAAGTATATAGAATACATATAGCTATAATCAAAGCTTGACAGATTACAAGATTACAAGATTAAACGATTAGCTAAGTGTACTTGGTTCCCATAGTGCTCAAGAATACGACACTAGGGCCACCAAATAGGCTTCTCAAGCTCATAGATCTATGACGTTGCCAGGCTAGCAATAGTTAATGATTGTTAATGTATAATGTATATCATATAAAACTCACAATATTACAAATAACCATGATAAAAAGTAAAGATGAATTGCATGTGCATTTACAAGTATCAAGATGTTTACATGTGTAAGTTTATAAGGTTAACATGTTTCACCCCAAAAGATGTGAAATAAAGTAAAAAGGATCATGAAAAACTCACATGGTATAAGATGAACTTAAGATAATACTAAGAAGATATGATTCTCCAACGATTACTTCACGATTCAACCAAAGGGTTGATGTCTCAGAATTAGAATAAAGATAAGATTCAAGAGTAAATGTGAATTAGGGTTACATTTGGAATTTGGAGGTTTTAGTATTTAGGTCAAATGAATATAATAATGCAATCGATTATGTTCTGGTTCAATAAAGATGGTATAAATTAATTAAGATTGGGAATGACAAAGAATGATTTCATAATTTAATTTATTGATTTTATAAAGATTAAGTATAATGTATGTAAAGAAAAATTAAGTTAATAATTAATTATATAAAATTTGATAAAGATAATGTAAGGTCACGTTCCGGGGACGCTTACAGCTGGTCATTCATCGCTCTTAAAACATATAATTTCGTTACTTTAATAAACATTACAGCAGAATCAGTAAAATAACTTTTCATTTCAATATAAATGCTTTTGCAAGTTAATACAACATTCATTACAAAACATCGTTTGTCGTATTACAGTGCAAAAACATTATACAAAAGAATGCCATTCAAAAAGAGCTGAGTTGTCGCCCCGTGCCATCCTCAGCAACGTTACCTGCCAACTGGAAACACATAAAAAGTCAGCGTTGCTGAGTGAGTTTTGGTTTTATAAATAAAATACTTTACTTTCATTAAAACTGTTTCTTTACTTACATGCGATCACACATCATACATACACATAGATAATATCATTATTATCTTCATCATTTGTTCGTTAACTTTCATTCATTTAACTTACATCGTTAGCATTCATATTTGTTACTTTCGTTCGCATTCATTCATAAATTCTTACTTTCATTTGTACGTTCCTTACTTTCGATGTCATGTACAATACCCCGAACATTGTGCACGAAGCTGGTTACTAGGCTTGAGGCCTTTCATAGACCTCGAACATTATGCACGAAGCTGACTCCAGTACCTAGGGAAAGTACATTCACCACTTATCTTTTCCCTTTCATTCCGGATCAATGCCATGTGCTATACCCCGAACATTGTGCACGAAGCTGGTTACTGGGCCTGAGGTCTTTCATAGACCTCGAACATTATGCACGAAGCTGACTCCAGTACCTAGGGCAGACGGCAAGGATCCCATACATATGGTCAATCACAAGGATTGGACCCCAGTGTGCATCCTTCTAGGGTAGCTAACCCACACACAGTTGAGCTAACACCCTTCATTAGGGGTGAACCTCCATACATTTGCTTGCAAGTCCTTTCTTACTTTTTTTCATTCGTTCGTTAATGCATGCATTCTTTCATTTCGTTCCTCTTTTCATTATCTTCCACTATCTTCCACTTTACGTTACATAATACTTTTCATTCATTCATAAACATAACACGTAAAGCCAAGGGAAAGATAAACATACATCATAACGAGGAACATCATCATACATAAATAGCATCATCGTACAGGGCAACATCATACATATATAACATACATCATGCATAATCATGCATCATCATCATTATTATGCCCAACATAACTTCTAAGGCCTCAACAGCCATCTTACATGCACTTACGAGAACTTACACATCAAAACTTACATCTGCACTTTCCCCCGAAAGTCAGTAATCAAACTACGCTTCTCCTTGGGTGCACAGCCCTATTTGGGCGTGTGGGCACCCTTCAGTCGCATGGCCTCCATGCGACTGAACATCATGCGAATGGACCACTGCAGATGAACTCCAATGTAGGTGACGACCCAATTGTGCGAATGGACCCTCAATCGTGCGTGTGAACACTATGTGAATGGACCTTATGCGGTTGAACACTATGCGAATAAGCACCTATGCGAATGGACCTCATGCGGATGAACACTATGCCAATGAGCACTTATGCGAATGGACCCTCAGTGGCATGGTTCCCCATGCGACTAGCGCTCCAGTCGTGTGAATGAACCTCAGTCATGCGAATGGACTCCAATCGTACTCTAATCGGCCGTAGGGCCTTCAGTCGGTCGCCTAGCCTAACTGATGCAGAATGAAGTTCATCCCGAACCCAATCTGCCATTTTCAACCTCCAAGCTCATCCAAACTCAGTCTAAGCCCAAATCAAGCATCCTAAACCTTAGGAATGCATACTACAACACCATTCAAGCACACACAAGCCCGAAAACACACTCCAAATGCATCACACGCAAACACACCCAAATGGGTCGAACACACACACATACAAAAATGGGTTTACTATGTGTTCCGACCATAAATTAGTTGAAAACGAGTAAAATAGGGGGCCTAGAACTCACACAAACTACACCAAGAAGAATGGCTTCGTTTAGACCCGCTACACGACGATTTCCAAGCCGGAATCAAGCCTTTCTCCTCTTTTCTCCCCTTTTCTCTCTTCTTCTCTCTATTGGCTGAAATGTGGGTGTGGGGAGAGGGCAAGGGCTGCCCTCTCCCTTCAAATATCCCCATTTACCCAACTTTCTCGCGTTGGCGAGTTTGGTCCCCCGACTTTGGACTTTATTTCTTTTTCTTCTTTCGTCGGCTTCAAAGAAAAATATCCGGGTGTTACAGATAATGAATTGAATACTTATTTTAATGACTTGCAAAATAATTTAAAATTATTTAAAATTATTTTATAAAGTTTTTAAACTTTTAAATGATTTTTATAATGGTCTTATAATATCAAGCCTTAAAATAAGAATAAGGAATAATAAAAAATTATATTGCTTTATAAATTTTCAAGAATTTAAATAAAAGTCTAAGGAATAAATTTATTAACTAATTATGATATAACATGATTAAATGAGTAGATGAATAATTAATTATTTAAATAATTATTTAAGTTATCATTTGTATAATTAATTAATTAAAAGTATTTGTAACATGGAGGTTTAAAGTGTTTTGAAATAATCTAACTTTGAGCTATAATATATTTATAACATATAAATGACTTAATAATATTTTATAACCTTTTTATTCTTTCAAACATAGTAATTAAATTTAAGAATTATAAGTTTTAAAATCTTTAAAAATTAACTTAATAATTTCTTAAATGTTTTAGTTAACAAAATAATTTTTATTTAGATTTATTAATATAATAATAATTTTCTGAATAAAAAAATGTAAGAAAAACAATTAAAAACAAAAGGTGGCAGAGGCTCGGTTCAAACCCGGGACCTCATGCTGATGGTAGTTGCAAGTTACCAGTTGGGCTATAGCCCGAATCGGTTCAATGTCCATCCTAAATTCATAAATCCATTAGTTAAATAAATTCCCAAATTGCCAAGAACCCTAACTTTGATTTTAGTCAAATTGGGCACCCAAATGATGTAGATTACCGAATTAAACACGGGGCTTTGTTTCCCCATGTAAAACCGAGTATGATTATGTGATTAACTTACTTGATTAAGTTCGAATTGATGATGAACTATATGAACGATAGCCGCAACTGATGGATAGTCTGAATCCGTATTATAAATGTTGATATGGTTCAATTGATGAATGATAAGGCTTCCAGGGGTGATGAGGGATGAAAGCCCTTTATCAATTGTATTCTAAGGTACTCCGTAGGTGGACATCGACTAAGTTGCAGGTCTGAATGATGATGGTGATCGATTATTGGGGTGTGTGTTATAAGTGAAATTGATGTTGCAGATGGTTCAAAGGAGTTAATTGGAATGTTTTTCCCTGGTTATATAGACCCAATTGATGTCGTTACATGCCAGATGGTTTCAATGTTCGATTGGGAGCTTCGGGTATGATTCGATAGTATTACAGGATGTTAATGCTAATTATTTGTGGGTTTGAATTTGAAATGGTCATAGGAATGTTTTTATTCGATTTCTTGATTAATTTCATCATAAATTGTGTCGTAACCGCTTGGGTATTCAAATGAGGCTTCGGTTTCTACTAAACAATGCATAACAGTCCAAATTTCGAATTAAGATGGTCAATATGTTCGACTCTAGTGCGCAAACGAGTTTAAACGATTTGATTGTGTTTTAATTGGTATAACAGGCTACTTGTATTCGCCGGAGAATGGCTGGAAAGGTTGGCCGTAACAGAGGTGGCGACGGAAAGGGGGTTGGGTTTTGTTTTAAAGTTTTTCAAGTTTACATGTTTGGTCCCTATAGTTTTAGATATTTATTATTTTATTTAATAAAGCTTTTATTTCAAGTATTGAAAATTACAAATTTAACCCTAAACCTTATAAAACCAATTTGAATAATAAATCAAATTAATTATTTGTTAATCTTTACAACTTTTATAAAACTTGTAAACTTTATAATTTGATTATTTATTTTCACTTAATAATTAAAATTCATAATTACTAATAAAGCTTTATAAGTTTATTAAAATTCATTTTATAACTTAATAAATTTTAATAAGACTTTTCCATTTAGTTAGTTATTGTAAAATGATTAATAAAGAAGTATTTATAAATCCATAAATTATTACAAGTTATTTAGTTGATTAATAAATGAATAATTCACAATATAAATTGCACATTTAATGCATATCCATTACAATCATTATAAATAAAAAAATTGGTTTGGATTTTAACATGGAAAAAAATGGCGGATGTTACAATCAAGTCACAAGATAACAGGATGTGTGGGTCTCTTACCACTGGACCTTACATTCCATGCACCTCTTCAGCTACTGCTGGAGGTGGCATTATGGCATCTGATACTTTTTCATTACCAAAGACCATTATTTTCGTTAGGTCTTGCATACATGTGTCGTGAGCACAGACTAGTTGTCGTTGAATGTTGGTGACTTAATAATAATTGTTGGTACATATGTCCCTAGTTCTAGTTGTAGTGTGCTTAAATGTAAATGACTTTCATTTTGTTAAACTAATGTAATCGTTTGATATTTGTAATGAAAGACTCTTGATTGAATGACATATGTAATAGTTGGGTACTTAATGAAATGCAAATGTTTGGTTGTGTTTATAATGTTTAATATTTCATTAATGAGTTATTTAACGCGTATCAAATTGATTATATAGGTTTGTGGTTGTTTGAATTAATCTTGATAATGTAATGTTTAAGAAATATATTCAAACTTAGTAATGTGGAGTTCTCATGCAAATGGCACATGCTAATGGACCATACGCATGAACAACTTCATGCGAATGGATGAACCAGGAGACTGGATCAGTCGTATGATTTTAATATGAGATTGGCTTAGTCGCATGACTGAACACTCAGTCATGCGAATAGATCAACCGCATGGCTCAATCGCACGACTGAACCATACTTGTGGTTCAGTCGCACGAATGAGAAACACCAACCTATAAATACCACTTAAATTGTGGAAAAACTGAGCACTTCCCATACATACGTACCCTAGCCATCCAGAGACCTCTAAGAACCTGTTCCAAGTTCATAGATCGCGCTAGATTGATTACCAGTCGTTCTTAACATTTAGTTTCAATCTACAATTGATTCTACATGCGTTCTCACTGATTGGATCACCAATCAAATAGTATTCTGCACTATTTGATTCGGTATACATGTTTATCAGTTAGTATTTCGTTCAATACTTGATCCTAACAAGTGGTATCAGAGCCTTGGCTCTTGATTTACGTGTGATTCAATCGTTCTTGATATAAAAATTTTGTTTTTTCACTAAAAACGCAATCCTTTTGTGTCAAACGGTGTTTTCGGCGTCTCCAGTTCGTAAAGTTCACCTTTCCCGGCATACGGCAACTAGGGTTAGTGAAAATTCATTTTTTGCGTCCAAAATACCTTAAACCTTCGAATTTTCAAAATCCAGCAGCTTCAGTCACACGATTGACTCAATTGCACGACTGAGTTCATACGCATCCTTCATACGCACGATTTGACTCATTCGTACCTTCATTCATACGATTGAACTGTCTAGTCGCATTTTTCATCCGCACCTGTCCATACGCACGATTGATTCATCCGCATTGGTTCATTCGCACGTTTGAGCCAGTCGCATTGTTCAATCGCACTATCTGTCCAATCGCACACCTTCATTCGCACAAGCAGTAACAGTTTTGTTCTAAAGTTAAAGTTGATACTAATGGAGGATCAGTATTCAGCGTTCACAGCAGGTAAAGACTCAAGGATCCAGAATCTGTTTCTTCTGGAAAATGAAGTAGGGAATCATAACAATCCCGCTAAGCTAATCACGTTAGATGATTACCGATAGTGGAAGCAAAGATTTGAGATTTATTTGAATGGTGTAGATCCCAATCTGTGGGAGTTGATAGAGACAGGGTATAGCATGCCTGTAGGTGCAGATGGAGTCAAACTTACACTAGGTGGCATGAATGATGGGCAAAAGCTAAAGTACAATGCTGAGAAAAAAGTTTATGCTCTGCTTACTCAGTCAATTCCGAAGGACATTTTCCATCAATTTTCTGAGAACAAGCAAGCAAAGAAGCTGTGGGATGCATTGGAAAAGAGGTATGATGGTAATGCATCGTTAAAAGCTCTAAATGCTAAAGCGTTGAAGAAGAAGTTTGACAACTTCTCGTCAATGGGAAAGGAGAGTTTGGACGATGTCATTGATCGGTTCTATCACTTAATGAGTGAGCTGCACACTCATGGAGTGAAAACATCTATGAAAGTCAAAGTGTCAAACTTTGCTGATGGTTTGCCAGAGAAATTGGCTTCTTTTGTATCCAATCTAAGACAGAATGATATGCTCACGAAGTTAGACATCAATGATTTCATTCTGAAGTTGAGAGAAGAGGAATTAAGGATGAAATACAGGGCTCAAAAGTCTACTTATGATCAGAATCTAGCCTTGTACAACTCAATTCCTCAAGCCAAAACATCTGGAGCTCCACTACAAACAGCCTTTGTGTCAAGCTCTGCTGGTCCATCTCAAGCCTCCTCTTCAAGATCTGACACGTCAGGGTCGTCTTGTACCAAATATATCGCACCTAAAGCCAATGCAACAAAACTTAAGACCGAGAATCTCGGAAATATGACAGTTGAGGTAGCAAAGGAACACATGGATCTTTTAGCAGCTGTAGTCCACTCCTATGACGGGCTAGTTGCTGGAAAAATAGGGAACTGCCATCTGGCAGATGAGGACTACGAGCAGGTAGACAAGACAGAGCTGGAAAGGATGGATATAATGTGGGCCTTAGCAAGTGCTGTCCGGAGAGCTAAAAAGTTTGTCAAGAAAACCGGACAAAACTTGGTTGCAACTAAGGACACTACCTTTGGTTTTAACAAGTCTAAGGTTACATGCTTCAATTGTAGGGAAAAGGGGCACTTCAAGCGTGAGTGTGTGAAGTCGAAAAAGACAGGAAATGGGAATCCTTTCTCATCCTTCAATCGTCAGGATAAACCCATATTTAGTCCTACTTCGTCAACCAAGGATCCTAAAGCCTTGACCGCTCATGATGACGAAGGACAGGATTGAAGCTTCCAGTTTGTCTCTCAGGGAGAATCCAACATTGCAAGTGTTGAAGATTTAGATGATGACTCAGCTAGTGAAGGAGATATTGCAGTGGAACTAGCTATGTCTAACAGTGAAGAGACTGCAACTGTGGTCAATTACATGCCTGAAGAAGGGAAAACTACAACAACGTCAGAATCACCAGAACCAGAGACACCCGACTCTACCTTGATGGCTGATTCGTCAAAACCTCCTCAGGTAAGTACTACTGACCAACTTTTTGATAATCATGCTTGTTCTGATTGTAATAAATTTAGGGAAAGCATTGATCTGAAATTTGCTAGGTTATTAGATCACAATGATAGCTTAGTAAAGGACTTACAACTGTGCACAAAAGCCAATAGAGTTTTAAAACAAAATGAGCGCAGTTACAAAGAAAAGATAGACCTTTTGAACAAATAGCTTAGGGAAACAGAAGTAGTAGCCTTTAACCAAGCTAATGACATTAGGTACTATCTAAACTCCCTAGAAGACACTAAGAAACAGAAGGCAGTTTTAGAAGTAGAAGTAAATTCACTAAAACAAAAACTGCATAGTTGGACAAGTTCCTCTCACATTGTCCAACACTTAGTGAGAGAACGTAACAACGGGGAGGGTTTGGGATATAAAGTGGTTCCACCACCACCTGAGACCTTGATGAATGCAAAACGTAAACCAATAAATAATAACCCAATCAAGGATCATGTGGTGTCGACTCCTCTAGTTAGTGATCCAGATTCCGCACGTAAATCCATTGAATCTGTCACTAAACAGAAGGAGACCACTTTGAAATCAAAAGAAAAGATGCCTATTGTTAATCTGGACGAAAAATTTGAAAGGGTTAAGGTTAAGTCTGGGTCAACCAAGTCTAATTCTGAACCCAAAAGACCAAACAAGTTAACCACCCTCGTGCTTCATGTCTAAGTCCAGAGAAACAAAAGGTAAAAGATGTTACAAATGTTCAAACAATTAATTTTGTTAAATCAGAAAAATCATCTAAGCAAGAAATGTCAAAACCCGAACAAAACAATGTCACACGGGTGTCCCATACTTCTCCACAGAAGCATTTAAATCATCAAGTTGAAAGCAGATCATGTTACAACTGTGAAAAGTATGGACATATTGCGTCTTATTGTCCTTATTATCATCAGACACCAAAGAAGAAGGTAGAACTTTATGACACTAAAGTGAGCTCTTCCAAGAGAAGATCCATGACTCCACCAAAAAGAGTCAGTGAACCTAAAGTTCAACCTATCAACTAGTCGTCTGTTTATCACAAACAGGCCTTATATAAGACTAGCTTATGAAAAGAGAAAGTTGTCCATGAATCTGATAATGAGAACAAGAAGACCATAGACCTTCCCTCACCCTCAAAAGGCTAATGGGTAGAATTTATGATGTGTGATGCCTCTGGGTCACCCAAGCCAGTAAAGGCTTGGGTCCTAACCTGAACTAACGTTTTAAATTGAATGTGCAGGGTGTTCGTTATAGTGCTGAAACCAACACGTGGATTGTCGATAGCGGAGCATCCAGGCACATGACAGGGAACAGGGCACTTCTATCAAACGTCAAACAAATGAAAGGAGGCCATGTTTCATTTGCTGGAAACAAAGGAGGGTGTATCACAGCTCAAGGGGAAGTGGGAAATCAGAAAGTAAAGTTTGACAAGGTAAACTACGTTCAAAAAATTCAAAATAACTTACTTTCTGTATCATAAATTTGTGATAAAGGATTTAAAGTAGTGTTTGATAACAAGAAGTTTTATGTCCTGAAAAAGGACTATGTTATCCCAGAGGACCAAATCTTAATGTCTGCCTCAAGATATAATGATCTTTATGTATTAGATCTATCAAAGGCCTCCATAACGAATCAACAGGTTCAGTGCTTCTTGTCAAAGGCAACTGAGAAGGACTCCATCTCCTAGCATCGGAGAATGGGACACATTAATCCATGGAAGATGAATCACTTGATCCAGAAGGATCTAGTGAGAGGAGTTAACGTCAAAAACTTCTAACTTCCAGATTTTTGTGTGGCGTGCAAGAAAGGAAAACAGAAAAATAAGTCTCATAAGGAAAAGAAAGTTCACTCCATCGAAACTTCCTCTTGAACTTTTTCACATGGATCTGTTTGGCCCAGTAAGTACAAGAAGCATCGCAGGCAACTTGTACTGCTATGTAGTTACAGATGACTACTCAAGATTCTCTTGGGTGATGTTTCTGAAATCAAAATCAAAAATATTTGAGTCATTCAAAGAGTTAGTAACTACACTGGAGTCTCTCTACAAGCTGAAGGTTAGACAAGTCCGCTCAGACAATGGAACCGAGTTCAATAATCAATGGATAGAGGCTTTCTGTAAAGAAAAGGGAATTGTGCACCAGTTCACGTCTACCTACACTCCTCAGATGAATGGCGTTGCTGAGAGAAAGTATCACAGCTTAATAGAGACAGCACGAACAATGCTAGCAGACTCGAAGCTTCCTATCCAATTCTGGAATGAGGCAGTTGCCAATGCATGTTACACGTTAAATCGAGTACTGGTAGTTAAACATCATGGCAAGACATCTTACGAGTTACTTCAACGACATAAACCAAATCTAGAGTATCTTGAACCGTTTGGCGCACCGTGCACCCTACTGAAGAAAAATCAGGAAGAAAAGTTCAGCCAGAAGCCCGATGAGGTAATCTTTCTAGGGTACAACATGCCCAATAAGAGAGTTTACAACAACTTAACGGGTCAAGTAGAAGTGTGGTGCAACGTGGACATTTAGAGATACACCACCCCACCTGCTAGAAAAGGACCCGCCTTCTTTTTCAATTATGATGGCTTCTTCAAGTCCTTTAACATTCCACTCTCCACCTCTGACAATGACTTGTCAACCAAAATGATGTTTGAGGTCTTAAATACACCATCACAAGACGTCAGAGCATCTGGTTCACAAAGTGAATCGTCTAACTAGTCAGGGGGAGCACTCGAGGTAAGTGACTCCTCCTCTGATGATGAAGTTGTGAAGACTGACCAAAACAATGAGGAGGAACAGGTTCCTATTCCTGCAAGTCCATAAGCATGTGACATTAATGCCTCTGCATCTTTAGAACCTCAAACTCCTACTGCCTCAGATGCTGAACCAAATGTCCAGAATCTTGGTTCTGAGGTAGTTGTTCCCCCCAATCCTTGATCACGACTAAATATTTATCATCCTCTGGACAATGTCATAGGGGATGTACAATCGGGAGTACAGACACGAAATCAGCTATACTCAGCTAATTATGCCTCTGTCATGGAAAAAGGATACCTTCACGATGGTGCGTATCGTTGTTTCGTGTCTCAATTTGAACCAATATCTGTCAGTGAAGCCCTAAACGACGAGGCATGGGTGAGTGCCATGCAAGAAGAACTTCTTTAGTTCAAGAAGTTGGGAGTATGGACTCTCGTGGATAGACCTAATGGAGCTAAGGTTATTGGAACCAAATGGGTCTTGAAATGCAAGAAAGATGACCAAGGTGTGATCATTAGGAACAAGGCTCGACTTGTAGTTCAAGGATTTCGACAAGTCGAGGGAATAGATTACAATGAAGTATTTGCACCTGTGGCGAGAATTGAAGCCATCCGTATCTTCCTAGCCTATGCCTCTTACATGAAGATTAAAGTCTATCAACTGGATGTAAAGAGTGCATTTCTTCATGGTGAAATCCGGGAAACAGTGTATGTCAGTCAACCAGAAGGATTTGAAGATCCATATCATCGGGACAGAGTTTACAAACTGGTTAAGGCTCTCTACGGGCTTCACCAAGCCCCGAAAGCTTGGTATGAAAAACTCTCCACTCACCTCGTGAAACACGGATTTCGCAGAGGTGTAATTGACTGTACACTGTTTATCAAAGAAAAAGATGGTGACTTGCTGCTTGTTCAGATCTACGTTGATGACATAATCTTCGGTTCTAAGAACGAAGACTTATGTAAAGAATTTGAAGCAGTAAAGAAAGCTGAATTTGAGATGAGTGCCACGGGAGAGATGAAGTTCTTTCTTGGGTTACAGGTGGATCAGACACCAAATGGGATATTTCTACATCAGACTAAGTGTGTAGGAGATATTCTCAGTCAGTTTGACATGGAGAATACTTCTATAGCTGGGACTCCACTTGCTACAAACCATGATGTAGCACCTGATGAGAATGGTGATCTGGTCGATGCCACCATGTACCGAGTAATGATTGGATCTCTTATGTACCTCACTGCATCAAGACCAGATATCATGTATGGAACATGTCTATGTTCAAGATATCAGGCAAAGCCAAACATTAACCATCTGATAGGAGTCAAAAGGATATTCCGTTATCTGAAGGATACACCAACATGTGGGTTGTGGTATCCTCATGATGATGACTTTGAGCTTACAGCATATAGTGACTCGGATTATGGTGGCTGCAAGATGAACTACAAGTCTACATCAGCAGGATGTCAATTCTTTAGGAGGAGATTAGTGACCTGGCAGTGTAAGAAGCAGACCTCAGTTGCTTTGTCAACCTGTGAAGCCAAATACGTTGCTGCCGCCAGCTGCTGCTCCCAAATCATATGGATACAACAGCAAATGCGGGACTATGGTTTGTATTTCTCTTCTAATCCTATTTTTGTTGATAACTCTGCTGCAATTACAGTAACTAAAAATCCAGTCCAACATCCTAAGACCAAACACATCGGCATAAAATATCAATTTATACGTGATTGTTTTGAAAAGAATCTAATCGATGTGGTTAAAATAAATACGGATTTTCAACGTGCTGACCTCTATACAAAGGCTTTGATAAACCACGTTTTCTATATCTGTTAGAGGTCAACGGAGTTAAAAAGAAAAGTGAAGTAATTCCAGAAGATGAAATTGCTTAGTCCGACACCCGATTAGTTTTCTTTCATTTTCTTTTATTTTCTTTTATTTTAATTTCCTGTCTTAAAAATCCAAAAACATAAAAACATTTTTGGTTTTAGAATTTTAGGGGGAGATTAGTCTAGTTTTAGCATTTAGTTACTTAAAAAAAACAACAGGAGGAGGAGATTCTAGAAGTGAGATCGTATCTGTGATACTGATTCAATGACTATGGAAAATGATAGTACACAGGATCAAAGAGTTTGGGACTTTAAAATAAGTTAACTGATTATTGAGGTAAGCTTCAAAGTATAAGTCGGCGAAGTCTAAGTAACATAAAAGGAAAAATGATAGTAAAACTAGCTGCTACTAAGGGAACACGGGAAAGTAGACCTAGAGGTTGCTAGATCATTAGATGATATATCGATAGATTCAACACAATAGATTAGTAGATCTCGTTGGTGATTTCAATTTTAAACTAAGTTGTTCAACAAGCTGTGGGTTATAATCTTATCCCTGGTTAACACAATAAACCAAGTTCCAATAAGGGGTAAGGAGCAAAATTAACGCCACAAAAGTGTGCGGTTGACCATAAAATGAGCAAAGCACATGAAAAATGCAAAAAGCAATTTAGCTGATAACATATGTTGTTAGTGCGATCTGTGCAAAAAGGATAAAATTGCTCAAACAAGAGGATAGGTTGTGTGCCTCTCTGCTATGCGGTGGCACTGACCTGAGGATAAGCATAACCTAAATATTCTTGAATTCATTGTTTTTTGCGCCTCTCTGCTGTGCGATGGCACTGACCTGAGGCTTTGCATCTCTTTGAAAGATCTTATAATAGTTTCCTCTTGTCACAATACCCGTAGACCGCTCAAAAATCTGCTGAGGAATGTTGATTACCACATAAGTATGGATCCACAAATTCTTGTTGAAATAATTAAAACCCTAAATGATTACCAATGTGTGTCAAAAATCTGTGTATGGATTTAAGAGGACAAGTATAGTGACAATTGATATGGTGTTAATTAGTTAGATTCCCCGTGTATATTTTGTATATTATTTGCATTGTTTATATTCGTTTTTGTCCTGGAATTCGTATCTTTTGATATTTTGTGTGTTTGACAGGATCCCAGGCATAAAGGAAGCATTTTAGAGCTTAAACGTGAGTTAACGAGGTGCCGGGATCGAGCCGAGTGGATCGGGAATTAAAAACAATTAAAAAATCTGAATTTCTTCCTCTTGCGCTACGCGCCGTGATTGAGAGGAACCCCTCGCGATACGCGAGGGGTGGAATTACCTGTGAAATGACCAAATTACCCCTGATGGATCCACTTTATTACCCGGAAGGCCACCCGACTATTTTGTCGGGTTGCGCAAAGCCTCGCGCTACGCGCGAGAGATTTGAAAACCCGTCGCGATACGCGACGGGTGCGATTGTCGGCAAAGATGTTTAAAGTCAAACCAAATCCCTAATTTGCGAGATCCTGGACTTTTGGGTACTTCTTCTCTTTCAATTTTTGATTCTACACCTTTTCCTACACCTCCTTCTTCTACTTCTTCTGCATATTCTAGGCCATCTAGTTCACCACACACACATATGGCTGAGAATCAGACTGTTCATCAGCAAGCCACCCATGGCTTTACAGGAGTTAGCAATCCAATCACACTTCCTGCCATTGCTAATGATAACTCCTGGCAGATCCCATCCTACGTCATGACAGCTATCTATAATAACTGTCAATTCCATGGACGTGAGGATGAGGACGCACCTGCATACATAGGTCGCTTAGAGCGAATTGGTAGAACTTTCAAGTTGCAGGGTGCGTCTGATGATGCCATTTTCTTACAACTATTTCCATTTTCACTTGCTGATCGAGCCACCACTTGGCTCGAAACTCATGCAGCTGGTACATTCACCACTTGGCCGGCTCTTCGTGAGCGTTTTCTTCATAAGTATTTTCCGCCGGCCAAGGCATCTAGGCTTAGAGATGAGATCCACTCATTCAGGATGGAGCCGGACGAGCCTTACTATCGTGCTTGGGAGAGGTTTCAAAACCTCCTTAGTCGTTGCTCCCAGCATGGCTTGTCCGAATGGGCTTTAGTTGAGAAATTTTATAATGGGTTGAATTATGAAACTAGGGCTAGATTCGATACTTCTGCAGGCAGGCACTTAATGGGTAAGAAAAACGTGAATGAATGTAATGAAATGTTTGAGAGTTTTGCCCAAGCAGAACATGAGCAGCGGTCTGGAAACAGGAATTCCAGTCCTGCTACTAGTACCTCATCCAGAGGAGTTCACCATGTCACCATGGATACTAGTGTGGCTGCTGCTCTTGATAGTCTAGTTCGTGAGGTGAGAGAGTTGAAGAAAAAGGTTGATAGGTGTGAGCTATGTAGAGGTGACCATGCCACTAATGAGTGTCCTCTGATAGGTCAAGAACAAGCTAGCTATGTTAATAATTCTTATAACTCCGGTTGGAGAAATCAAAACAATTCTAGCTGGCGTTCTTCAGGTGCTCCCCTAGGTTTCCAACAGGGTTCTAGTCAAAACCAGGGGCAGGGTAGTGGTCAGAATCAAGGTGTTAGTCAGGGTAGTGGAGAGTTGAGTAGGATAGAGAATCTGTTAACTCAATTAGTGGTCAAAGATGAAAAAAAACAAAACAGATTCTAGCTGAGCATGATACTCTTCTGAAAAACCAACAGTCGCCTTTCCTAGATCTCCAGAGGACCGTAGGAGACATAGCTAGAAGGTTAGATGAGAGGCCCCAGGTCAGTTACCCGGTAATACTCAACAAAACCCGAATGCACATGTTAAAGCCATTACTACTAGGTCGGGTAGGAGTGTAGATGAGGTTAGAACTCCTATAGTTGAGGAAGTTGTGTTTGAGAAAGATGAGAGAGAGGTAGTTGAGAATCCCTCTGGGGATAAGGTTGTTAAGAAGACTAGTGTGTTTGAGCGTTCTCTTGAGATTGACCATTCCCGTCTCCCGTTTCCTGATAGGCTTAAGCATCAAAAGTATGAAAGGGATTACGGGCACTTTTTAGATCTCTTTGAGCAATTAAAGGTCAATCTCCCGTTCATAGAAGTGATTAAGTGGATGCCTAGGTATGCGAAATTTCTGAAGGATCTCCTGAAGAATAAAAGCAAACTGGGTGAGATTTCAAGTGTCTCTTTATCGGGTGAGTGTTCTGCGGTGGGTATGAACCAACTACCGGAGAAATTGGCAGATCCCGGGATTTTCACAATCCCGTGTCTGTTTGGTAGTGAGGTTCAGTGCCACGCGTTGGCGGACTTAGGAGCTAGTATTAACCTTATGCCTTATTCCTTGTTTGAGAAACTAGGTTTAGGTGAATTGAGTCCAACGCGCATGACACTTTCCCTTGCTGATAAATTTGTTAAGCACCCACGGGGAATTGTAGAGAATTTGTTGGTGAAAGTTGGTAAGTTTGTATTTCCCGTTGATATTTTAGACATGGAGGCTGATGAACGTGTTCCTATTATCTTAGGTCGACCCTTTTTGTGTACTGCTAAGGCAAATATTGATGTGTTTAGGGGTCAGATCACACTTCACGTAGGAGAAGAGAGTGTTGTGTTTGAGGTAGCCAAATCAATTAGGAGTCCTAGTATTCCGAAAGAGTCAGTTTCCTTGATCAATTCTTGCGAGGTGGTTGATAGGAAAATGGAGAGTGTTAAGAGTATAGAGAATAGTGGTAAAGTTGTTTGTGTTGAGAGAGCATATTCTGTCGAGGAAGAGGAGGAATTGGATAAGATAGTTGATGAGTTTTTGAGAATTTGTGAAAAAGATGATGAGTTGTTTGCTTGTGAGTTTGAAAATTTTGTGATGATTAAGGATAGCAAATCCCCAAGTGTGGGGATGTTAGAGTTTGAAAGAAAACCGCCACCGTTTGCAAAAACCAAGTGTGGGGATTGTGATAGCTTGATTGAGTCTGAATATGGTGGGTTTTTCTTTGGTGATGAGTTTGGTTATGATGTAGTGAGCATCGGGGGTGAGCTGGGTCTTCATGATCCTCCGTAAGTTGATCTTGGAAGATAGTATTTGGGTAGTGACCCGTTTGTAGAGTTTGTAGAGTTGGTTTGCTTGAGTTTTAGGTAGTTTGTGTCGGTTTTTGTGTTTCGTGTGCTTTGTTTTCGTGTCTTGTTAAGTGTTTGCAGGGAAACGATTATTCGGTTGCAATTTGACACATGACCGGGATGCTACCAGGTAAGTTTTCCCACTTGAGTCATGTTAAAATAGGTAAAAAGATTATTGGGGTCAAAATTTGGCTAAGGCATGAAAATTTTCGAAACCTTCTGAAAAAAGTGCAACCTCGCGTTACGCGCCATGTTGGTCTTGATGTTCTCGCGTAGCGCGAGGGTCCTCGCGTGTCGCGCCGTACTTTGCCTTAATCCCTCGCGATACGCAAGGGATCCCAGGATTTTCAAAAATTTTTTATTTTACCTAATTTTCACCATTTCACCCATTTTTCCACCATTTTCTACCTTCTACCATCATGTCATCCATTTTTCCACTTGTTTAAGCAAACTTGAAAGTCTCAAACTTATGTTCTCCTGTTTGTTGAGTCAGATTGTTTATTTTTATTGAGTCTGTTTGATGCTGTGTTTGCCTGGTAGAGTGTTTGTTTTGCAGGTTTGGAATAATTCGCCCGTACTCAATCTCCATTCGGGTGAATATATCCAACACTTTTTAAGGAGGCAACCAGTGATTCCTGATCGCAAATGAAATGCTATACGATCAGAGGTTTTGGATTCAGACTGTGCACAGATGGAATCTGCTTATTACCAGCTAAGTCTTTTCCAAAACTCTTCTTATTTATGTCTTTCTTTTTAATTTCCACATTGAGGACAACGTTAAATTTAAGTGTGGGGATAGGAAGACATGTGTCTTAGGTTTAATTTAATTGAGTCAGTCAGTCTTTAATTTTTGCGTGTGTTAGTTTTTATTTTAGTGTGTTCTTTAAAAAAAATCAAAAAATTAGAAAATTTCCCTGATTTTGATGTTTGCATATTTTAAAAATGGAAAATAATAGATAAAGTCAGGTGTCTGGTTTTCAACTACTATATGTATGAGATAAATAAATAATTGAAAACGTGTCTTATTTGGGATGTACGGGTAGGCCCAGCCGATTATGAAGGGTTTTCATAGATGTATTCTAATCCATCTAATTAAATATTTAATTCAATATATGTGTTCTCACTAAATGGAAGTTGAAACTGTTGGAAGGTTGAAAAAGCACCACTGTAGCTTGATACCCGTTTGTATTTAAGATTAGCAATAGTTGGCACACAGTAGGTGGCGCCTTAGGATTCCATCTTAGTGTTGTGTGAGGTTTAAGATGACAATTAGGTGCGAGAGGATTGTGACTCTTTTTTCAAAAGCCTCTAGGCTAGTGCTTAATGATTGTGGCCTAAAGCTTATGTGCTTGACTGCTAGGATGGTGACTTGGCTGGCAACACCTCTGAGTTAGGGTTGTGATTGCGTTGTTTTAAGTCTTGCACAACTTAGGAAAAAACTATATGCTATATTTATATTAAAAAAAGGAAAAAAAATATGTGCTAAAAAGAAAAAAAAATTTAGTGCAACTTAGCTTTCATCCAAAATAAGTTAGTTTTAAATACGCATGGGTATTGGGCTACAGTGGTAGAAAAATCATGGATTTTTGATTTAATCTTTGCTTTAGAGGCTTGAAAACAGGAATAGATACCGACTTGTGAGGATCATGATTAATAAAAATAGAATACTTGAACTTAAATGCTATACTCTTGGGGATTTGGATGATCGGCTGTTGGGTTTAAATGGACAAACATACCTTGTGATCGCGGTTAACACGTTAGTAAATTTTAATAAGTAATTAGACTTAATTGTTGGAAATCAGATTTAAACTTGACTATGATTCCATTTGCATAAGTCTTTTTCAGGGACGAAAAAGAGGTAAGTGTGGGGATATTTGATATGGTGTTAATTAGTTAGATTCCCCGTGTATATTTTGTATATTATTTGCATTGTTTATATTTGTTTTTGTCCTGGAATTCGTATCTTTTGATATTTTGTGTGTTTGACAGGATCCCGAGCATAAAAGAAGAATTTTGGAGCTTAAACGTGAGTTAACGAGGTGCCGGGATCGAGCCGAGTAGATCGGGAATTGAAAACAATTAAAAAATCTGAATTTCTTCCTCTCGCGCTACGCGCCGTGATTGAGAGGAACCCCTCGCGATACGTGAGGGGTGGAATTACCTGCGAAATGACCAAATTACCCCTGATGGATCCACTTTATTACCCGGAAGGCCACCCGACTATTTTGTCGGGTTGCGCAAAGCCTCGCGCTACGTGCGAGAGATCTGAAAACCCGTCACGATACGCGACGGGTGCGATTGTCGGCAAAGATGTTTAAAATCAAACCAAATACCTAATTTGCGAGATCCTGGACTTTTGGACGGCATTGGGATGGCTGAGGACGAAGGGAGGCGATTTCCAGGAGCTTAGAAGCAAAGGATTGAAGGTTTGGAGCTAGGAATTGAAGAATCGAAGGCTTAATCGTCCCGGTTTTTACGTTTCTCTTCTTAGTTCTCATTCCTTTGTAATCAATGACTTCTCCTATTAGTTTTGCTACTGTTATGAACATGTTTCTTGGCTAAACTTCTGTAGCTACCTAGGTTTGATGAATATACATTGTTAGTTTAGTATTCTTTCGGTTTTGGATTGTACTTGTGTTTAAAAGTTAATGATAATGATTTGGTTTGCATGATCAGTTGTGGATGTGTATTTAGATCTGTTCTTGTGATTGATTTATTGCTTCACATGTGTCTTGGTGATTGTCTGTCATATAATGGATGCATGCTAGATCGTTTGCCTTGTGTTTGCGGTTTTTAGATGATTTGGTAGACATATTGAATCATTGAAGTAATTAATCTTGAATTGGACTAATCAAACATGCAACTAATCTTAATACTGTGAGGTTAATAGGTTATCAGGTTATCTTGTGTGATTGATTGCTAGGTTAGAGTCTCCGTGAGGAGTTCAGTCTAGTTTCCCGCTCATATCATAGTTTCCTGAGTCTGATTAGGCATTCCAGATCTATCCCCTTGCCTTTAGGTATTGTGATACTCACGCCGTGAGGTAGAGTGTCTATCGGGTGTGTTATTAGCTCTCTTGGAGAACCTGTGAGGGTAATCCACAAACCGGTGTTTTATCGGCTTATTAGGTCTATCGAGTTGCATTCCTTGAAAGTGTCGAGGTTTCTCTAGGTTCCTTTTAAGTTAGCATCTCTAGATCCCGGTTACACAAGTCTTTCCAAAACCGTTAGAAGAACAGCCAAAACGTGTATAGGATTCTGCCTAGGTAGTGTTTTTAATCATCCGAACTCAATTCTAGTCTTTTCCCTGTGTCTGTCCTGTTTTCAGTTCTTTCTAAAGCAATTTAAAAACAAACCCCCTATTTTACTTTCACTTAGTATTTTAGTCGAGTCTTAGGTAAGTTTAGTTTTCGTTTTCCATACAGAAGTCTTTGGGTTCGATAACTCGGACTTAATAGCTATTCTGCAGTCGACCGGTACACTGCCGGTTGTGTTGCTTAGGATCGAGTCTTAGTTTTATAAATTTAAAGCTTTTTAGTGTCTAGTTAGAGTTTTATTTGTTAGTTTATTTTAGTATAGTCTAGCACACATCAACAATCATCGTGTGCAGTAATTCTTGAAAGTCCAAATAAATGTGGGATCTTACAGAACTAGTGTGATTTCCTAAACTTGCTTATGACTCTCGATGAAAACCAGAATCCAAATCAAAAGACTTTGACAAATTGTCCCAAAATAATTTGATAAACCTGTATGATTCCATAATGAATCGCTCTAGTTATGATCAAAGTACCGTAATGCTACCTAGGATTTCAACCTCCCATAAAATACAAAAAATAAGTTTTCATTTCGTTTCTTAATTACTAGGTGTTTTTAATTTATTTGAATCTTAGTTAGTTAGTTTAAATGTCAGACTATGCAATGGAAATCAATCTGTGAGTTAATCACTAAAATGAGTCACGTCTGAGGTGACAAACTGTTTTAAAAGGATCGCGTCTAAGGTGATCAGGTGGATAAATGGATCACGTCTGAGGTGATCAAAGGTTCTGTAATTCAAAATGGTCATGTCTGAGATGATCAAAGGCTCAAAATGTTTTATCAATTGTTAAAAAGGGGCTATGTGTCAAATGGTCATAAAGTCAAAATCCATAAGTATGAGCCATTCGCACGACTGGACCATGAGTATGGACCAGTCGTACGATTGGACCATAAGTATGAACACAATCGCACGATTGGAGGTGACCGACTGTGACAGTCGCACGAATAACCCTTAATCGCAAGATTGAAGGTGACCGACTTTGCCAGTTGCACGAATGACCCTCAGTCGCAGGAATCAAGTATGCGACTAGGTTCAATCGCACGCATGAAAGTCACCCTAGTATAAATAGAGGGGGAGTCGGTCACAGTCGTTCATTCACTCAAATCGCCCTTTCAGACGCACGACACAAACCCTCTCTGCCAAAATTTCATTTGATCGACTTAAATCTTTGTTGACGTTCTCTGACGATTTGTATTGATCCTACAGGTAATGCGCAACGATGTTCGATCTCAAAGAGCAGAAATACACGTTCAAATGACCGAACATGAGATCTAACTATAACCAAACTGAGCTTAACAAATAAACCACTAAAAATAAGAATCTTGATCAAATAAAAGGTATTAGAAGCTTAGTCGGACATATGCAAACCTAATGAGCCAATCCACAACGTTTAACATCAAGTTTTGCTCAAAAGTTGAATTCGAATGGACGAACCGTCTGTCATGCGAATGGAAACCAGGATGAACTTCAATCGCACGACTGGGCTATGCGAATGGCTCAATCGCACGACTGAGATAGACGAATGACACATTCGCACGACTGAACCATACGTATGAGTTTAGTCTCATGACTGAGCTAAACGCAAGAAACATCATACGTCTAAGCCCAATCGCACGACTCAGTCACACGCATGAGCTTATTCGCACGACTAGATCTTAGTCGCACAGTTCATTCGCACGACTGAACAAAATTTTCAAGTTCATTAAATCAAACTGTTACTCTTTGACACTTACTAACGTTTATTTACTTTGTGTCACAGATGGCGAGTCGGTGGACGATGAGCACAAAGCACAATATTTGTGCTCATCTTGACCTGTCTTCCCGTAACGCAGCGGAGTTTGGCGGCATTATTACATTTTTACGGCGATCGAGGATTTTCAGAGCTATCTCGACATCGTGCACACCATATAGATCAGTACAGCAGGCTTTCTAGGAAAGCGCTGCAGTAGACAGATCCTCTGAGCCCCATCGTATTAGGAGCTCCATATTTGGAGAGGAGATGGAGATCACTAAGGAGGATCTTAGGACTGTTCTAGAGTTTGGGGATGATGCTGATTGCCCCACATGATTGCATCCCCTTACAGTTCGAGGATGTTTCCTGAGAGCCAAGTACTTTGGGGACATCAACGCTGGTGTGCTGAACAAGAGCAACTTGTGCCCCCAGTTCAAGTACTTGGCACACGTGCTGCTAAGATGCATCGCCTCTCGTAAGGGAGGCTTTGACGAGCTTTCTGATCAGATGCAAAACGCCTATGTGGTGTTGGTGCTAAACCACCCTTTCAGCTTCTCGAGGATGATCTTCACCTATCTGGTGAAGAACATTAAGGCTAAGGGCAGAGAGAGCTTCTACATGTACCCTCGATTCATGCAGATGATCATCGATCAGAAGCTC
Organism: Flaveria linearis; assembly: GCA_024085815.1. Taxonomy (NCBI): domain Eukaryota; kingdom Viridiplantae; phylum Streptophyta; class Magnoliopsida; order Asterales; family Asteraceae; genus Flaveria; species Flaveria linearis. The sequence continues at coordinate 20,097,723 of CM044007.1, read as the reverse complement.
CCATCATTACCCAAGGAGAAGGAGGATGTTGTAGTCCTTGAGGTGATGGATGACACCACCCTCGGGAGGATGAGGGTGTACCAGGGTAAGCAGGTAAAGCCCCTGTAAGGAGACTGTTTGGGCATCTGGCCCGTGAAGACTATGTGATGCCAGTAAGGAGGAAGTGGCGCCATGACGATAGTGATTCAAATGTTGAACCGATAGCTCTACCATCCGATGACTCAGACGGTGATGATCATGATACAGATTAGGGAGGATACGGTCAGGGTGAACCCGAACCAGCTCCTATTCACCCTGACTTTCAGCCTGATGAGGAGGAGGAGTCAGACGATGAGCCTCTGGTATGAACGGTAGGAAGCCGTGTCGTAGCCACTGAGAGGGGCGTGAGGGCGGTTGGTGGATGCCAGGGAGGGTATGGGGAAGCTACTTCAGATCCATCATACACCCCAGACTAGCCCAGTATCCAAGGGGGAGCCTTCGGGTCTAAGGGGACTCAGAAGAAGTGGATGGGTCAGCCCTATGGGAAGAAGGGAAAGCGGCCGAGATTCACACTGCATACAACCACCTCCACCACTTCAGCCACCACCCCTACCACCTCACACACCACTACCACATCCACTCTACCACCACCTTCATCTCTACCACCCCTAATCTTCACTCATCCACCACCAACTTCATCTATACCACCCCTAATTTTCACTTAACCACCACCAACTTCATCTATACCACCCCCAATCTTCACTGCTACGACCACCACCACCACTAGCCACCCAGTAGGACCGTCATCTTTCCCCTCCTTTCCATCTGGATCTCCTCTACCTCCCAGTAGCATAGAGGAACAGCTCTCAACACTGACGAGAAGACTGCCCAGATTCGTCAGCTAGTAGAGCTTACTGCTGCACAATCTTAGCAGATTTCTCAGCAGGCTCAGCTGATTGAGCAGCAGTCATAGCAGATTGCTGCACAGAGCTCAGAGATGTCCGAACTCCAGGAGCAACATGTCCACTTATCCAAAAGGATAGAGGAGTTGGAGCATGCCAACAAGACCATCATGCTGAGGCTCAAAGGGTCAAAGGAGGAGCCTCTAAAGATCAGAGAGGGAGATGGAGATGATGGTGCTACTGTTGACAGTGATGATGATGATGATGATGATGATGATGATGGTGATGATCAAGGGGATGATACTGATGCTGGTGATGATGCTGATGATGATGTTGATGATGATGTTGATGATGATGATGATGATGATACATCTGCTGTGGGTGCTATATCTGCGAGTGAAAGGAGGATAAAGAAAGCTCAAGATCAAGGTGCCTCCACATCCGCCCCGTCAGCAGAGGAGCACATGATACAAGACAAGAGTAATGTCTAGTTGTTTTTGTTATTTAAAATCTTGTGTAACTGAATATTGTATCAAATTAATGTATATAATGTTAATATTTTGTTTAATGTGTTTCTGGTTTGATTATTAACTAATGATTGATGTGTTACATTTCTAAATCAAGCAAATCCAAATTTTCAGAGGGACGAATACGACGCTGCTCCCCTTCAGCAGGACAAGACTCAACTAACCATGATTCTTGATCTGCAAGGGATTGTCAGGAGATCAGTCCTAAAGAAGGGGAAATAATTCATGATCTTACTGATAAGCAACTAGCAAAAATGTTCAAGCTCAATCCCGATGAGATTGTCAAGGACGCTCCAACCTTTGAAGTAAACAGTGACGACGAGCTGAACGACATTGATGAGATAGAGATCGAGGACGTCACTGCCCAGCATTATCCAGAGTACACTGACCGAGAGGTAAATGTGATTCCTGATTTGGGAAGTACTCTCGATAGTGATACATTGGAGAAGCTGGATCAAATGGAAAAGGAAGCAGGAACATCAACAAGCCAAGCCCAAGCCTCGGACGCCGATGTGGACATCAGAAAGGCTGAATGGGCGGCTTGTTTTGCAGAGATCCGAGCCCAGGGCGCTGCACCAAAGTCAAGTACCTACACCAAGCTCTACAAAGTGAAGAAGCATCTCAAGGTGTCAGGGAAGATAATTGCGTGGCCATACTTTGAGGATCTGAGTGTGTATGCTGTGAAGAGGGAGAGGGGAATAGAGTACTTTAGCTTCCCACATGATCTAAAGACTCTTCCCGGGTTTGAGCTCAACCAATTGGCACGTCTACAGCTACTATATGCCGACCCGAAGAAGATGTCCGGCTGGTTTGAGGCTGCATTGAAATGAGAGTATCGCACCAAGTGGGTTAACTTCAGACCTCAACAACCGACGAGGTATATCAAAATATCTGACGTTAATCCCACCACTGGAAGGCCTACAGTAGTCTTGAAATGGCACCCTCCGCGCACAATGTCTGGTATTCCTTTGAGGGAGATGCCATAAGACTTTACACCACATTTCAAATGGTGGTATTATGACTGGTGCACTGCAGAGACCGTCATAGTTTTGGATCGGGAGGGGATGGTAGAGACAATAAGGGTGTTTGACCCAATGTGGCTCACAAACTTGTCTACAGCTGATGTTTATACATTATACAAGTGGCCACTATTTTTTGATACGCAGGATATCGTGCAAGCACTTCAGTTTCAACATGTCATACGCTTATGCTTCGCACTTGATATTCATGCTGGGGTTTCAAGACAAGAAAGAGTCAAGAGACGTGCAGAGTTTACAAAGGAAGTCAAAGAATAGATAGAACTAGGTCCAAGGGTGAGTTTGTTGGTACACATGTCCCTAGTTCTAGTTCTAGTGTGCTTAAATGTAAATGACTTTCATTTTGTTACACTGATGTAATCATTTGATATTTGTAATGAAAGACTCTTGATTGAGTGACATATGTAATAGTTGGGTACTTAATGAAATGCAAATGTTTGGTTATGTTTATAATGTTTAATATTTCATTAATGAGTAGTTTAACGCGTATCGAATTGATTATATAGGTTTGTGGTTGTTTGAATTAATCTTGGTAATGTAATGTTTAAGAAATATATTCAAACTTAGTAATGTGAAGTTCTCATACGAATGGTCCATGCTAATGGACCATATTCATGAACAACTTCATGCGAATGACTCAGTCGCATGACTGAACCAGGAGACTGGATCAGTCGTATGATTGTAACATGAGATTGGCTCAGTCGCACGACTGAACACTCAGTCGTGTGAATCGATCAACCGCATGGATCAATCGCACGACTGAACCATACTTGTGGTTCAGTCGCACGAATGAGAAACACTAACCTATAAATACCACTTAAATCATGAAAAAACTAAGCACTTCGCATACATACGTACCCTAGCCATCCAGAGACCTCTAAGAACCTGTTCCAAGTTCATAGATCGCACTAGATCGATTACCAATCGTTCTTAACATTTAGTTTCAATCTACAGTTGATTCTACATGCGTTCTCACTGATTGGATCGCCAATCAAATAGGATTCCGCACTATTTGATTTGGTATACACGTTTATCAGTTAGTATTTCATTCAATACTTGATCCTAACAATAATTAACAATGGCCATTAGGTAATAACTTGATTAATAATGTAGGTTATTAATTTGCTGTTATGAAATTTATAGATTTAAATTTTATTTTTAATTTTACTTGATAACATGACTACATGTAATATATATGTTTCATGAGTTTTGTTATTAGTTAGAAATGTATATAGTTTTGTTACTAGTTAGAAATGTGTATGATTATTATTATTGACAAATAATACTTGTAATTATAGTTAAAACTATTAAAAAAGGGTTAAAAAGATTAATTTTTACAAAAGGTGATTGAACAAGTGTTAAATGGTAAACTTTAATTAAGGTAACTTGAACAAAACCCAAACTGTAGCCCCACTAACCCCATTCGGCTGATTTCAACACCAAACACCCATCCCCTTTGCAATTTTGATCCAAGAACACACTAGTTCATCCGATTTTGCTTGGTTCCAATCACTTCAACACGTTAGCACGTTAAATTCTTGATTTCTACACGTTTGAAGGTAGATTTTATCAAGTTTTTCAAAGTTTTTGATTCTTGATGAACCCTAATTCGAAATTATGCATGAAAAGATGATATCGATGATGATTTGATGATGATATGATGTTAGTTAGGTTATATGAATGTTCATCTAGATTGATTTTGCAAGAAATCCATGATTTTGATGACCTTGTTCATACCTTACCCAAAATAGTAACTTTTGATCATGATGTTAGTTGTTTTGCTTTGATGTTAGTTTATATGGATTGTGCAAGAAAAATCATGAAATCTAGTGATTGTTCATACCTTACTATAAGTAGAAACTTTTATGTATGATGTATGGGAATTATGATGAATTGATGATGATTATCATGTTTAGATGAATGCTATGAACTTGATTAGGTATAAAGTTCATGAGTTTATGAATGAATTCGATGTTAGGTTGAGTTTGGGTGTTACTTTCCCAAAAGGGAAAACTTTATTTTTGAAGAACATTGGATGTGATGATTTGGGCATGTTTATGATGTTATGATCATGTTAGAATGCTTATGGATGATGTCTAATGTGGTGGAATGTCTTAATTGAGTTGTATGGATGCTTGATTAATCATTTGGGAAATCTAGGTTCTTATTGAGTATATATGATGAGGGATTATGTTAGGAGATTATGTGATCATGTTTGGGATTGTAATAGATCATTATTGGGTACGTGAATTACTTGTATGATTATCATGTGTCATATATTACTATACTTAACTAAATGGGATATCAATTAATATGTCACCAACGGGTCAACTAGGTTAAATGAGTCTTGTTTTCCAAAACCTTGGGTCAACATGTTTATTGAGCATCTAGGGTTGTTAAGCTTTCTGTGTACACATACTTATATACTTATGTGTTCTAAGTAACCTTTGAACGGTTGTCTTTCTATCCATCATCAGTTTCTTTATTATTGTTCATTGCACGCCAGGTGAGTTCGTGCCCTATTGTTTTTACTTACTTCCTTTTGGCGGAGATAGCATACAATTTTACCTTACAAACACTTTACATTGATAAGTTGTGTTAGTATGACATAGTGTAGCATACCTTGAAATCCCTCATACTTTCGGATCGTTAATAATAATAATAACTAGCGGGAAATACTGGGTAGTACTACTAGGTCTGACAAGCCCACCCATGCGACTCGAGGTCAAACAGGTGCAATATTGTCCTAGACACAAACATTGTCACAACTTGGTAGGTTGTGATAGGAGGCAAACAAACAAAACACGTGTCAGCTTTGATCGTGAAATCACTATAATTATTACTTATTGATATAGATTAGCTATCTATTTCAATGCAGTTCTTATATTTTACAACTACTACTGTTTATCTTAAATGTAAACTCTTGAACTCACCAACCGTTGTGTTGACTCTTTTAGTATGATATTCTCAGGTCGATGTTAACAGATGCCGCAGGAGCACGCACGGGTCAAGCATTTGATTTAGAAAACTGATGTCATTACCTTTTGAGTGGTTTACATTTGGTTTAAATTATGGTTTAGGGCATGTTTTGCCAAATTATATATCTTGTACTTTGGGTTTAACTTATTTACAAAATGCTTCCGTAAATGTTTTAATGTTTCAAACGCTGATTTATTTTATATGTTGCATATAGTGTCATTCTAAGTAACTAATGTCTGGGATCCTGGTTTGTTCACACGCCTCACGATAAAACCTTGCACGTAGATTTTGAGGGTGTGACCGGCATGATTCCAAAGGAAGTGACTGACTACTCTGAAGAAGATAGAAAAAGAATAGATGTAGATCAGAAAGCCATGAATGCCCTCCAAACTACTCTTCCACATGCCATCTATAGAGGCTTTAAGAAGTGCAAAACTGCTAAGCAGCTCTGGGATGCACTGAACTGATGTATGAAGGGTCTACTGAAGCCAAAGAAAACAAGAAAGACCTTTTGAAGTAGTAGTTTGATAACTTCACCTTCAAAACAGGTAAAACCATGATTCAATAATACTTTAGGTATGTTGAGATTGTGGACACTCTGGTGGATGTTGGAGTGAAACTGGAGAACAGGGGTATTATGAAAAAGTTCATGTCCTCTCTCCCTAGACAATGGGCACACTACTGTATGGCTATTAAGAGGATTGAAAATCTCAAGACCCTCACTCACACTGAGTTGTATGGCATACTCGGTGGTTACTAGATGGAGATGAACATGGAAAACCATCTGGCAACTCTAGCAATTAACAGGGTTCTGCCCTACATGTGGTTGAAAGGGATTGTAGAGAACCATAGCACCATTTCATCTCTTACCCTGAAAACTCACCAAAGGGCCTTTTCATTACCTTCCTAGAGATACCAAGGGATAGCTACATCTAACTAAGCACATTCCAAGAGACAAGCTCATCATAAGCGTTTATGTCTTATGATGAAAGCACAGACAACTTTCTTCTCACCCTTGAAGATTTGGACTGTATCTATCCGGATGATCTGGAGTATATGGAAATAGTTCAACAAATGACTCTTTTTACTCATAAAGCCAAGAAATTCTACAAAATGACAGGGAGAAAGTTTCCTAGTAATGTATCAAGTGGAAAGTTTGGGCTGGACAAGGGCAAAGTGAAGTGTTACAACTGTAACAAGATAGGACAGTTTGCAAGGGAGTGCAAGGCACCCAGGACAAATAGTGGTCAGGCTCCACACACTAAGAAGCCCAAACAGCAAGCTGCAGTTGTTGTGGAAGAAAGAGGCTTTGATTGGAGTTTCTAGGTAGAAGATGTGTCTCTAAACCAATCATTGATGGAAGATGATGAAGCAAAGGTATTAGAACATCTTTGTACCCAGAGTGCATTGCTAAAGTAAATAGATATAGGTCCTATAACATAGAGATGAGATCTGATCTTGAGTCCATGAACATCTTAAAATCTGATTTTAAAAGAGCTTAAAAATGAGTATAGGTTAAAAATAGAAGACTTAAAGAAAACTCTTTCCACTATTATTCATGAGCACACCAAATACAAGACTCAAATCAAAGAACTGATCACTAAGTTAACTGAGTGGCAGGCTGAGCTTGTGATCAGTAAAGACAAGGTAGAGAAACATGTTCTTGAAGAAGAGACCTTTAAAAATATAATACCCTTATCCCTGCATGCCAAAGTATGTTATCAAAACAAACAGGGACTGGGATCTAGTGATGAGCTTCCATCCATAGATCCTAGTGATGAAAAGGATGAAGAAGAGATAGTGAAAGACAGTGAAAGAGACCTTCAAGAACATAATACCCTCCTTCATACACTCTATTGTCTGTAAAATCTCCCATGTGTGGAACTAGTCAAGATGAGCTTCCATCCATAGATCCTAGTGATTAGAAGGATGAAATGGACATAGTGAAAGATAGATCTGGGAAGAGTGAAAAAGATCATCCTAACAAGGGTCACTATACTCCTGAGGAGAGAAAGAAGTAAGGGATGACAAAGTCCAAGAGAAAGAACTTGATTCGAGCAGCCAAAAGAAGATCAAAGAGAGATCAAGAGATCAAGGCCACCTTCAACTCTAAGCAGAAACAAGTTTTTATCTCTATAGATTTTGAAATGATAAAGACTGAGGATACAACCTTGAGCTCTAGTACCAAGAGTTCAAGTTCATGTCTAATTCATTCCTGTGAAGGAATGAAGGCTAATCAGCTGTGTAACACTGTTACACAGCATGAACCATCCACCTACAAAGGCAAGCCTCACCCTAGGAAGCTTGCTACAACATCTGAAAGGATGAGGATGGAGATGGAAAGTGATCAAACTCAATCTTTCATTCATAAGAAGATCCTCAGAAGAAAGCAAATTGACTGCATTATCTGTGGTAGTACTTCTCATCTTGCTAAGGATTGCTTCTACAATCCCAAAAGTACTGTCAACATAACAAGGAAGAAGACTTCTGAGAGGAGCAAGAAGAAGAAAGCTTCAGAAGAAATCTATGTTTCTTTTGGAAGCTCCAAAATGAAAATGAAGACAAGTGAAAAATTACATTCGGAAGGAAATTTGGTCTCGGAAGAAAATTTGGTCTCGGAAGAAAAGAATGCTTCCGAAGCACTGAAGCTTGCTGTAATGAAAGCAAGATCTTTTGAAGGGTCAATCTCCAAAACTTACAAAGTTGTAAAAACTTCCAAAGAATTAATGGTCAACTATAATCTTCCAAAGATGGTGTGGAAGATAAAGGAAGACCATGTGACTAATAGTTTTTCATTAACAATAGCAAATGATCCCCAAAGTTTTAGTATAGGATCAATTGCTGTTGGATTGTCTTCAGTTCATTTTGGAGAGCCTAAGACAACTGGTTTTGGCTTTCCAAATGTAACTAACTCTCTCTTATTGTCTAGGTACAACTGAAGACCAAAAAGATTGTATATGTTATTGACAGTGGCTGTTCCAGGCATATGACAGTAATGTCTCTTTACTTCAAAATTTTGAAAGAATTGATGGAGGGCCAGTTCTTTTAGAGAAGATGGTAGAGGTTACATTATAGAAAGGGGCAGGGTCATAAATGGTAAGCTCAGTACTAAGAAGGTAAACTTTGTTAAGGAGGTTGGGTATAATTTATTGAGTGTATCCTAATTTTATGACCAGAGACATAACATGCTCTTCAATGAGTATGAGTGCATTGTTCTCAAGCCCGGGTTGGTCATTCCTCAGGAGCATATGCTGCTTAGAGCACCTTGGAAAAGGAACATGTGCAAGATGGATTTGAAGGAAATATTTCCTTCAGGAGAAGTCTGTTGCTTTCTATCTAAAGAAAATAGTGATAAGTCTTTCCTTTGTCATAAAAGAATGTGCCATGTAAACTTTAAGAACATGAATGAGTTAACTAAGAATGATTTGGAAACTAGAATGCCAAGGAAAGAGTTTACAGTGATGACCACTGTGTTGCGTGCCTGAAAGGGAAACAACACTTGGTGTCTCACAGGCCAAAACAAAAACTCTACCACTACTCCCTTACACCTATTACATATGAATATCTTTGGCCCCACCAGCATAATGAGTCTAGGAAGGACCTCATACTGTTTAGTGATCACATATGATTTTATAAGATTCACTTGGGTTTTCTTCTTTATAACTAAGGATGAGACTCATGATGTCACATCCCGGCGGAAGCGTGAAATGCTTGATGTGACCCTTTTGGCTCAAAACACATTGATCATAAATAAACAATCATAACACCAACTAAAACATAATAACATAATATCACATATATAAGTAAGTCCTTAGGTTATATTAAGTTTACAAAATTTGTGTAATTAAAGACTAATACATGTAACCTAATCACAAAATCTTTAACTGCTTCATATTTCTTCAGTAATAGTGGATGTGTGCATCCACCATTATACTAGGCTCGAATATGTTAACAGTTATTTTTACACATGTCTTCCCAATCACTTAGCCCCAACTGTTGTACATATCGAATGAGAACATAATACTGTTAGTCATTTTGTTCTCCTGAAAAAGCATACTAAAAACTGTCAACATAATGTTGGTCAGAAACATAGGTTTAATAACCAAACTAAACATATTGATGCAACATAAATAAGATTACAACCAAACCTACTTATATGCCAGGTGATTTATAACTGACACAAATACAAATCACAAAGTTCAGATAATATAGCATCACAGCACTCATCCTATAGGTCCAGGAAATATTTTCCTAAGTAGCGCTACCAACATTATCAGACAGTTCCTCATTCGAATTAATGGTTGTATCTTACGGCAACATAACAGTTTATCTAAAAAAGTCTTATTTACATGCATCAAACACAAAACATTATGCTTTTTCCCCCAAAACTCATTATAAAAACAGAGCTATGAATCTCACCTTAATTCCAGTGATAACCTATAAGATTAATTATAAGTTAGGAACATATTTCTTTAAAATTTTCAACACCTCAATCAAAATTATAAAATAGAAACTATGATTACTTAAAATTTTCAAAAGTTTAATAACAACATCATCTGAAAATATCAATGGTCATATAAAAATTTCAACTATTAACTAATTTCAGATATTTTTCTAGAATTAATAGAATCTTAACATAAATAGATAAAAATAGCTAATGTTATTATAAAATTCACAAATTTTTCTATAATATTTTTTATGATCTACTGTAACCCATAAATTCCCTGGTTAATAATTCAGAGTAAATAATCTAATGTAATTTTTCTAAAATCTCCAAAATTCAAGAAAAATAGTTAAATATCTCCAAAAATTACGAATTTTACACATCTTCTCAAATCAAGAACATCATATATAATGTGAATTGTTCATAATTTATTTCACAGTTAGGTATTTCTTTTGATTTTTCCATTACGGATCATAATAAAATATCAATCTCACTCATATAAATAATTTATTCATGAAATTTTGTAAGGCCCCGTTCCCGGGACGCTTACAGCTGGTCAATCATCGCACATAAAACATATATTTTCATCTTCTTACATAAAAACGTTACAGCGGAAACATTTAAACATACATTTCATTTCTATATCAATGCTTTTGCAAATTAATACAACATTCATTTCAAACATAGTTTGTTCGCATTACAATGCAAAAACATTAAACAAAAGAATGCCATCCAAAAGAGCCGAGTAGCCGCCCCGTGCCATCCTCAACAACATACCTGCCAACTGGAAACACATCAAAATTCAGCGTTTCTGAGTGAGTTCTAGTTTTATAAATAAAACATACTTTTCTTTCGTTGAAACCATTCTTTACTTTCTTTCAAATCATACTATACTTTCGTACATGATCACACATCATACGTACACATAGATAATATCATTATTATCTTTCATTACGTTCGTTAACTTTCATTCATTCAACGTACATCATTATCATTCATTTCTCATCTAGATCCCGTCAAGCTTTACCCTCCCCGTGGCACACAGCCACGATTACTGAGATCGAATGACAATGATCTCGTTTCGGTCTTTATTATGATATTTCGTTAACGTTCAATTCATACATTCGTTCATTTCATGCATATCGCACTTTTCGTACATCATTTATTATCTTTTACTTCTATCTAGATCCTGTCAAGCTTTACCCTCTTCATGGCACGCAGCCACGATTGCTGAGGTCGAATGACAAAGATCATGTTTCGTACTTTATTATTATATTTCGTTCATTCATTCATTTTTTCGCTCATTACTTTTCATTACTCGAATCTTGTCTCATGCAATATCCCCGACTCATGCTTGAAAGCTGATGCTGTGCCGAGGCCTGTACCAAACCCCCGACTCATGTCCGAAGACTGACACAGTACCGGGATACGCGAAAAAGATCCCATTCGAGTCAACCACATGGATTGAACTCCATCCGAGTCTGTTGCAACACAAGGTCGCTCACCTCATTATCTCGTCTCATCGTACATATCGCACAAATCGCGCCAATGGAGTGGTCACTAAGACCAACTCCCCCTGTGTGTGTGAGAACTCTTGGGGTTTAGCCAGAATCACACGCCATCTTATGGGTTAGCCAAAATCGCACGCTACATAATCCACACGAGGTAGCCAAAATCGCACGCTACATAGTACACAGTAAATACCACATCGCACATATTGGAGTAGTTACCAAACTGAACTCCCTACTATGTCTATGCCCCCTTATGAATTAGCCAAGATCGCACGCTATAATACACAGACCGTTGAGCTAACAACTCTCAATGAGTTGTGAACTTCCTTTCTTTCTCTTGTAAGCCATCCTTACTCTCATTCATTTGTTCATGCTTGCGTCCAGTCATTACGTTCCTCTTTTCATTATCTTCCACTTTACGTTACATAATACTTTCATTACATTCATTAACGTTCATCGCAACCACAGGAAGACAATCATGCATAATAATAAGGAACATAACAATATATAACATCAATCACACAAGGCAACATCGCACACCCATAACATACATCATGCATAACATACAACATGAACAATCACACAACATCAAACATCACACGAATCACGTGCATCACATCATATAAAACCATACGTTATCACACATTATCATGCATCGCATCATCATCATCATCAGCTCATCATCATAAATCATCTTACATCATCCATGCCCATCACATCATCTACAACCCTAAAGGTCCGAGCCTACGTCTGCACTTTCCCGAAAGTCAGACAATACTATGGTCATTCGGGCGTATGGACCCTATTCAGCCGCATGGTCTTCCATGCGTATGAGAACACTCAGGCGAATGGACCTCCAGACGCATAGCCTACAATCGCATGCTTCCCATGCGAATGAACCTCAGTCGCATGACATTCGGGCGTATGGACCTCAGTCGCATGACCTTCATGCAAATGGCCCTCAGTCGCACACCTTTCGTGCGTATGAGCCTCAACCGCATGACTCACAGGCGTATGGACTCCAGTCGCATGACCTTCATCCGCATTTCATTCAGTCGCATGACCTTCATCCGCATCTTATTCAGTCACATTAGTTTCGTGCAAATGAACCTCAACCGCACTCCTTTCGTGCATATGGACCTAGTCACATGCCATTCGAACGCATGGACCTCCAGTCGCATAGCCCTAGCTGGGCGCAGAATGCAGTTCATCCCGAAGTGCAGCTGCCAAGTTCAACCTTCAAACTCTTCCAAACTTCTTTTAAGCTCAAATCAGCTATTCTAAACCTTAGGGAAGCATACCACAACACCATTCAAGCATAACCAAGCCCGAAATCAAGACCCAAACGAATCATACACATACACATACATACACAAACTGGTTTACACCCAAAATACCCAAAAAAAATTTTCAGATGTGTTCCAGCCCCAAAATCATTCAAAAATGTGTAAAAGAGGGGTCCTAGAACTCATACAAACTACACTAAGAAGAAGAGCTTCGTTTAGACCCGCTACACTTCGATTTTCACGCTCGAATCCACCCGAACCAAGCTTTTCTCTTCTTTTCTCCATTTTCTCTCTTCTTTTTCCCTATGGCTGATGTTTTTTAGTGTGGGGAGAGGGTAAGGGCTGCCCTCTCCCTTTAAATACCTCCATTCACCCAGCTTTCTCTCGTTGGCGAGTTTGGTCCCTCGACTTTGGACTTTATTTCTTTTCTTCTTTCGTCTGCTTCAAAGAAAATTTCCGGGTGTTACAATTTATTTTGAAGCTTTTATAATATATAATAATCAGTATATAATTTTTCTTGATTTTTACCAGGTTCGGTACTCCCACAGAGTATTTTTCTTATTTTTCCCTTATTTAAATCATATAAATTAATTTACTCAATTTTAATATACCAAAATTTATAGAGATAATTCTAGTCCTTCTATTCATATTCCTAAATTTATTCCCACAATCACAGTCATTTAAGTATTAAATCTGATTTTAGCAAAATATTAAGATTTTAATCATTTTGTTTGTAATTTACTTGTTTTAATCATTTTGGTTTAACACCATTATTTTTCTTAGTTCTTCTTACTTATTTCTTACTAGGTAACAAAAATATAACACATTGTTATGGTTTTATTTGATGATGATCATGTATGTGTTTGTTTAAACACATACTTCTTATAGTTACATAATTAAGGTTTTCTAACCTTGTTTGATTGAGAGGGTGATGAAGGGAGGTAATAAGCTTCCTTAATATTGATGTTCAAAGTCCTGAAATGATAGTTCTTGATCTTTGAAGATGAACACTTGTAAAATGAAGGTGATAGATGCTTGGATGATGATAGTGTGTGATGGTGGTGAGTGTATGGAGACCAAGAGATGGTGGTGTTAGGGTGGTGGTTTGTGGTTGTAAGTAACAGACTGGGAGAGAGTAGTTGTGTTTGTGATTGTGGTGGTCGCAGTTGTGGACGATGATCCGAGAGGGAGAGAGATCAAGAGGATGATAGTGGTGGTTCTTATGGTGACCGAGAGGTGTTGTATAAGTGGTGTGCTCATCATCAGAGCTAGGATAGATGGTGTTATAGGCTTGCTTTGTATATTTTAGTAGGTGGAGGTGGCACTTCTAGAGAGTTCATAGTGTTAGGGTGATACTAGGTGGCGATTTTAGAACAAGATTAGTGTCAAGGTGATGATTAGGTGGCGGATAGGAGGTTAATTATATGATTAATTCTTATGGCAATGTTTAACTAGAGGTTTAGGCTTTTAATCGGGTTGTTAACATCAAGTTTATGTCAAAGATTATGTTTGTTTTGGTGTTTAGGTGTTTAAGATGTGATTTACTTTTCAGATTTTCTGAGGTTAGGTTAAGTAAGGACTTAAATGTATGCGAGACGAAACTACGTGTAGCTCCCGTATCAAATAACACAGTGCATGTTGATTATTAATAGAAAACGTATCCGTTACTACTTCTGGTTTTTGTCGTGCTTCTTCGGCTTGAAACACGAAAGCTCTACCATGTGAGTTGTTTGTGGGAACTTTCTTCTTTAACTCCGGACATTCATTGCGAAAATGATTTTCATTTCCACATTGATAGCAAACTGGTTTAGGGTTTGGAGGTCCTATACAGTCTCGGGATATATGTCCCCTCTTCTTGCAATTATAACAAATTACAATCAAACACTTACCGTGATGGTATCTCTTACAATTGTTACACCATGGTTGCCATTCTGTCGGAGTTTTCTTTTCTTTTGCAGCCCCTAAGAATTCCTTACTGGGTGTCTAGTCATTCTTCTCTGCTAATTTACTTCGGATCTTTCTCCAAAAATACTGCCATTCCATTTTCTTTTATTTCCTATTCTTGCATTGATCAGAGAACCGTGTCTGATCATTTCATCAGTCAAACTTCCTTCTAAAGTTACTGCATCCTAAAAAATTTTTGGCATATCAGATTTGACCATTCTGCTTATCTGTGGTACTAAACCCCAAATATATCTGCTTATCCTTTTTGTTTCTGGAGTTACTAGATGCGGCACTAATCTAGATAATTCGTTACACCTATCAGTATATTCCTGATGTGCTACATCTTTCATTTCTAATGCCAAGAATTCTGTTTCTATTTCTCTATTTTGTTATAAGGGTAGTATTTTTCAATTATTATATTCTTAAATTCTTCCCAGCTGTACATGTTCATAACGTGCCTCCTTTAGTTTGGGTTTCCATTTTCCACCAAGATTGTGCCTTACCTTTCAGAGAATATGAAGCAAATAAGGTTTTGTGGTTATCAGCATAGTTACTAATTCCTAACACTGATTCTATTTCTTCTATCTAGTGTAGTTCTTGTACTGCTCCTCCTCTTGCACCAAACTCCCGTGGCCTACATGACATGAAAGTTTTATAAGAACATCCCTTCTCTAATTGTTCTTTAACTTCCCCCTCCGGATGTTCTTCTATGTTGACATTTACTGGTTCCTCATTTTTAGGTGGTACACCTCCGGAATTAAGGTTTTGTTGCAATTGGGCTATTAAAGTGGGTATTGTAGCCTCTAATTGTTGATTCACTATTTGGGAAATTCTTTTATTCTCAGTGGTTGTGGTAGCTTCTGGTGGAGCTTCTTCTCCTAGTCTGGTTCTTGGTCTTCCAAGGCATGCAGTTTTCCTTATTGGTTAAGTAGTCCTTTTTGGCAGCATATTTCACTATTTATTATTTTGAAAAGAATAAGTAAAGATACATGTAATTTCTTATAGTAAACAAATATTTCATTAATCTTATCATAACAGAGGATAACTTAGCATATATCTTTACTTTCTTATTCTTATAGCATATATTAAGTTTTCTAGGTTTCTAATTTCCCCAAACCCATTTCCATAGTTTTGTGAGGATGCCCTTGTCTTTCTTTCTTCTTTTCTTGACTTCTATTTTGATTATTCGTACTTCCCGTTGAATTTTCTTAACTTTCCTTAGTATCTGGTTGGTTGCTTTTACTTGCCAGTCTTCCAACTTTTGTCTTTTGCTTTCTTCCTCTTCTATTTTAGATTCATCAGATTGTGTCATTTCAGACTTAGAGGAAGTCTTTCTTTATTTAGATTTTTGTTTCTTGTATCTCATCAGTCAGGAGTCTCTTGTTATGACATATTCTCTTTCTAGGAGTCTGAATTGTATAACCTCCTATAGTGACTGGTGCACGTCGTAAATAAAAATTTGGTGAGTTCTGGACCCTGGTTTCAGATTGTGGTATTTCTATTTGATTCGGTACTTCTATCTCAGGTGTTGTTTCTAAAAACTGTACACATGTCTTCCCAATCACTTCGCCCCAACCGTTGTACATATCGAATGAGAACATAATACTGTTAGTCATTTTGTTCTCCTGAAAAAGCATACTAAAAACTGTAAACATAATGTTGGTGAGAACCAAACAAAACATATTGATGCAACATAAATAAGATTACAACCAAACCTACTTATATGCCAGGTGATTTATAACTGACACAAATACAAGTCACAAAAATCAGATAATATAGCATCACAACACTCATCCTGTTGGTGCAGGAAATACTTTCCTAAGTAGCGCTACCAATATTACCAGACGGTTCCTCATCCGAATTCATGGTTGTATCTGACGGCAACATAACAGTTTATCTCAAAAAGTCTTATTTACTTGCATCAAACACAAAACAATATGTTTTTTCCCCCAAAACACATAATAAAAACAGGGCTATGAATCTCACATCAATTCCAACGATAACCTATAAGATTAATTATAAGTTAGAAACAGATTTCTTTAAAATTTACAGCACCTCGGTCAAAATTATAAAATAGTAACTATGATTACTCAAAATTTTCAAAAGTTTAATAATAACATCATTTGAAAATATCAATGATCATATAAAAATTTCAACTATTAACTAATTTGAGATATTTTTCTAGAATTAATACAATCTTAACATAAATTGGAAAAAATAGCTATTGTTATTATAAAATTCCCAAATTTTTCTAGAACGTTTACTTTATGATGTGCTATAAGCCGTAAATTCCTTGGTTAATAATTCATAGTGAATAATTTACTATAAGTTTTCCAAAATCTCCAAAATTCAAGCAAAATAGTTACATATCTCTAAAAATTACGAATTTTACACATCCTGTCAAATCCAGAACATCATATATAATGTGAAGTTTTTATAATTTATTTCGCAGTGCAGATATTTCTTTTGATTTTTCCATTACAACTCATAATAAAATATCAATCTCAGTCATATAAAGGAATTTAGTCATGAAATTTATTCTTGAGCATTTATCACATATAGTGATCATTATATAATTTTTTCAGGTTTTTACCAGGTTCAGTACTCCCATAGAGTATTTTTCTTATTTTTCCGTTATTTAAATCATATAAATTAATTTACTCAATTTTAATATACCAAAATTTACAGATAGATAGTTCTAGTACTTCTAATCATATTTCTAAAATTATCCCCATAATCACAGTCATTAGTTATTAAATCTAAGTTTAGCAAAATATTAAGATTTTAGTCATTTTTGTTTATAATTTTTCTTGTTTTAATCATTTTGGTTTAACACCATTATTTTTCTTAGTTCTTCTTTCTTATTTCTTACTGGGTAACAAAAATATAACACATGGTTGTGGGTTTTATTTGATGATGATCATGTATGTGTTTGTTTAAACACATACTTCTTATAGTTACATAATTAAGGTTTTCTAACCTTGTTTGATTGAGAGGGTGATGAAGGGAGGTAATAAGCTTCCTGAATATTGATGTTCAAAGTCTTGAAATGATAGTTCTTGATCCTTGAAGATGAACACTTGTGAATGAAGGTGATCGATGCTTGGATGATGATGGTATGTGATGGTGGTGAGTGTATGGAGACCAAGAGATGGTGGTGTTAGGGTGGTGGTTTGTGCTTGTAAGTAACAAACCGAGAGTGAGTGGTTGTGTTTGTGATTGTGGTGGTCGCGGTTGTGGACAATGATCCTAGAGGGAGAGAGATCAAGAGGATGATAGTGGCGGTTCTCATGGTGACTGAGAGGTGTTGTATAAGTGGGGTGCTCATTATTAGAGATAGAATAGATGGTGTTATAGGCTTGCTTAGTATATGTTAGTAGGTAGAGGAGGCACTTCTTGAGAGTGCATAGTGTTAGGGTGATACTAGATGCCGAATTAAGAACAAGATTAGTGTCAAGGTGATGATTAGGTGGCGGATAGGAGGTTAATTATATGATTAATTCTGAAGGCAATGTTTAACTAGAGGTTTAGGCTTTTAATCAGGTTGTTAACATCAAGGTTATGTCAGATTGTGTTTGATTTGGTGTTTAGGTGTTTAAGATGTAATTTCTTTTAATTCTGATTCAAGTTTCCTTGAGGTAATATTGTTTGATAATGTTTGATTTTTCTTGGTTCTTTGTTTATATATATATATATACATATATATAAGTGTCATAAGTTTTAGATATATATACATACATGCATACGTAAGAATGCATGCATTCACATTGTATACATATATATTAATATGCTAAAACTCATATGCATAATAAATGTTATCATATAAGTTATCTTAATAAAGTCATAATATGAAAAGATTTGTAAAATTATATGGTAATAGTCTTCTTAAATATATACAGTACAATAATGTAACATATCAAATGATAACCTTAAACTTTTTCTAACCTGAAATTATAGGGTTGTCACACCTGAGATCTTAAATAACTTCATTCTGAAAGTTGAGAATCAAAGTGATCATAGGGCGAAAATCATAAGTTGTGATCAAGGAACTGAATTCAAGAACGAAATCCTTGACATGTTTTGTGAAAAAAAGGGTATTACAAGATAATATAGTGCTCCCCGGACTCCTCAACAAAACTGTGTTGCTGAGAGGAGAAAGAGGACACTTATTGAAGCTGCAAGAACCATGTTGTGTGACTCTAAAATTCCAATCACCATCTGGGTAGAGTTAACACTGTCTTCTATGTGCAAAATATAGTTTTAGTTGTCAAGACTCATGGTAAGACTCCTTATGAACTATGGCACAAAATAAGACCTTTCATTGGTCTTCTTAGATCATTTGGATGTCACTGCATCATCTTAAATACCAAAGATCAAGTAGCCAAGTTTACTGAAAAACCAGATGATGGACACTTTATTAGATACTCTTCTCAAGCTAAGGCTTATAGAGTATACAATCTCAATTCTAGAGCAGTTGAAGAATCATCCAATATGATCTTCAATGAGTACACTCCCTATGTGAAAGGTTCTGGTCCTGATTGGCTATTTGATCTTGATTTAGTTACCAACTATTTTAACAAATCTTGTGAAGGTGTTTCAGGATCTATAGGTAATACATCAATAGAAGATCTTGGCCCATGATTTAAGTAGAGAAGACCAAGCAAGAATACTACTTTAGCTCCAGTTGTAACTAACCCTGTAAGTGAAGTTCCTATCAGCACAATAATGACAAACCAAACTGATACATCTAAAGTGCCTAAAAATTCCAGCTCAGAGGCATAAAACACAAATGAAGAAACTTCAAATGTAGGATGACATGGTGGCGGTGACAGTGATAAAATATTTCTTGATGGTGTTAACCACTCCATCGAAGATAACATCAATGATGTTACACACTCATTAGATCAAGCTTATCATGATAAGTATGCTGATGTGGTGGGAGACACTTCATTGCCAGATTTAAACTTCTCAAATGTAGATCTGTCTAATCAACTTGCAATGATCCCTCAACTTAGGATCCACAAGTCACACCCCACCATAAACATCATTGGAGATGTTGAAAAGGGGGTGAGAACAAGATGAGGACAAACCCATGACAAAAATGTTTGTCTATACTCTTGTTTCTTGTCCCAGATAGAGCCAAAGAAACTTGATAATGCTTTGAAGGATGGAAGTTAGATTGAAGCAATGTAAGAGGAGCTTCTTCAATTCAAAAGATAAAAGTTTAGAGCCTATGCCCTCTTCCCTAGAGAAAAAGTATCATAGGAACCAAATGCTTGTTTAGGAATAAAAAAGATGATAGAGGACTTGTCATGAAGAACAAGGCAAGACTGGTTGTTTAAGGATACACATAAGAAGAAGGAATTGATTACACTGTTGTCTTTGCTCCTGTAGCAAGACTTGAAGTTGTTAGGATATTCCCTGTGTTTGCTGCATACAAGGACTTCAAGGTCTACCAACTTGATGTCAAGTGTGCATTTTTATATGGGGTGATTGATGAAGAGGTGTATGTCAAACAACCACCTGGCTTTACAGATCCAGGTCATCTTGATTATGTCTTCAAGCTTGAAAAAGCTATTTATGGGTTGCACCAAGCTCCAAGGAAGTGGTATAAGACACTATCTCGGTATCTCTGTCAGCATGGCTACAAGAGGGGTACTATAGATGGAACTCTCTTCATCAAAGGAACAGGGAATGACTTGATGCTGGTTCAAGTATATGTAGATGACATGATCTTTAGGTCAACACATTCAAAGCTCCGTAAAGACTTTGAAAAGCTAATGAAGAATAGATTTGAAATAAGTGCCATGGAGGAACTCAATTTCTTTCTAGGAATTTAAGTGAATCAAGTTTACAATGGCATATTCATAAGTCATTCAATGTATGAATAGGACATACTTAAAAGATTTAACATAACTGAATGTAAGTTGCAAAGAAACCCATAGCCAGAAACTACTCCCTTGGACCTGATCTTGAGGGGGAGTGTGTAAATGAACATCTTTACAGAGCTATGATTAGGTCTCTCATGTATCTCACCCTAGAAAGCTTGCTACAACATCTGAAAGGATGAGGATGGAGATGGAAACTGATCAAACTCTGTCTTCCATTCATAAGAAGACCCTCTAAAGAAAGCAAATTGACTATATTATGTGTGGTAGTACTTCTCATCTTGCTAAGGATTGCTTCTTCCCAAAAGTACTGTCAACATAACCCGGAAGAAGACTTCTGAGAGGAGCAAGAAGAAGAAAGCTTCAGAGGAAATCTTTGTTTCTTTTGGAAGCTCAAAAATGAAAATGAAGACAAGTGAAAAATTACCTTTGGAAGAAAATTTGGTCTTGAAAGAAAAGAATGCTTCCGAAACACTGAAGCTTGCTGTAATGAAAGCAGGATCTTTTGAAGGGTCAGTCTCCAAAACTTACAAAGTTGAAAAACTTAAAAAGTTCTAAAAACTTCCAAAGATATGAAGGTCAACTATAATCTTCCCAAGATGGTATGGAAGATAAAGGAAGACCATGTGACTGATAGTTTTTCATTAACAATAGCAAATGATCCCCAAAGTTTCAGTATAATATTAATTACTGTTGCATTGTCTTCAGTTCATTTTGAAGAGCCCAAGACCACTAACGTTTGGGTTTCCAAATTAACTAACTCTCTTTTATTGTGAAGGTACAGCTGAAGACCAAAAAGAATGTATATGTCATTGACAGTGTCTGTTCCAGGCACATGACAGGTAATGGATCTTTACTTCAAAATTTTGAAAGAATTGATGGCGAGCCAGTTGCTTTTGGAGGAGATGCTGGAGATTACATTACAAGAAGGGACAGGGTCATAAATGGGAAGCTCGGCATTAAGAAGGTAAACTTTGTTAAGGAGGTTGGGTATAATTTACTGAGTGTATCCTAATTTTATGACAAGAGACATAACACGCTGTTCAATGAGTATAAGTGCATTGTTCTCAAGCCCGGGTGGTCATTCCTCAGGAGCATATGCTGCTTAGAGTACCCTGGAAAGGAAACATGTACAAGATGGATTTGAAGGGAACATCTCTTTCAGGAGAAGTCTCTTGCTTTCTATCTATAAGAAATAGTGACAACTCTTTCCTTTGGCATAAAAGAATGTGCCATGTAAAATTTAAGAAAATGAATGAGTTAATTAAGAATGATTTGGAAACTAGAATTTGAAGGAAAGAGTTTATGGTGATGATCACTATGTTGCATGCCTGAAAGGGAAACAACACTTGGTGTCTCACAGGCCGAATAAAAAAAACTCTATCATAACTCCCTTACACTTATTACATATGGATCTCTTTGGCCCCACCAACATAATGAGTCTAGGAAGGACCTCATAGTGTATAGTGATCAGATATGATTTCACAAGATCTACTTGGGTTTTCTTCCTTAGAACAAAGGATGAGACTCCTAAGATTTTGAAGAACTTCATTCTGAAAATTGAGAATCAAAGTGATCACAAGGCCAAATTCATAAGTTGTGATCAATGAACTAAATTCAAGAACGAAATCCTTGACACATTTTATAAAGAAAAGGGTATTCAACGACAATATAGTGCTCCCCAGACTCCTTAGCAAAACGGTGTTGCTGAGAGGAGAAAGAGGACACTTATTGAAGTTGCAAGATCCTTGTTGTCTAACTCTAAACTTCCTATCACTAACTGGTTAGGGGCAGTTAACACTGTCTGCTATGTATAAAACAGAGTTTTAGTAGTCAAGACTCATGGTAAGACTCCTTATGAACTATGGCACAAAAGAAGACCTTTCATTGGTCTTCTCAAATCATTTGGATGTCACTGCACCATCTTTAATACTAAAGATCAAGTATCCAAGTTTGCTGAGAAACTTGATTATGGACTTTATTAGATACTCTTCTCAAGCTAAAGCTTATAGAGTATACAATCTTAGAACTAGAGCAGTTGAAGAATCAGCTAATGTGATCTTCAATGAGTACACTCCCTGTGTGAAAGGTTCTGGTCCTGATTGGCTATTTGATCTTGATTTAGTTACCAACTATTTTAACAAATTTTGTAAAGGTGTTTCAGGATCTACAAGTAATACATCAATAGAAGATCCTGACCCAGGATTTGAGCAAAGAAGACCAGGCAAGAATACTACTTTAGCTCCAGCTGTAACTAACCCTGCAAGTGAAGTTCCTATCAGCATCATAATGACAAATCAAGCTGATACATCTAAAGTGCCTGAAAATTCTAGCTCGGAGGCATAAAACCCAAATGAAGGAACTTCAAATGTAGGAGGACATGGTGATGGTGAAAATGATCAAGAATTTCTTGATGGTGATAACCACTCCATTGAAGATAACATCAATGATGTCACACACTCATTATATCAAGCTTCTCATGATAAGTGTGCTGATGTGATGTCAGACACTTCATTGCCAGGTTTAAACTTCTCAAATTTAGATCTGTCTAATCAACTTGCTATGATCTGTCAACTTAGGATCCACAAGTCACACCCCACCACAAAGATCATTGGAGATGTTGAAAAAGGGGGTGAGAACAAGAGGACAAACCCATGACAAAAATGTTTGTCTATACTCTCGTTTCTTGTCCCAGATAGAGCCAAAGAAACTTGATGATGCTTTGAAGGATAAGATTGAACGAATCTAAGAGGAGCTGCTTCAATTCAAAAGACAAAAGGTTTAGAGCATGTGCCCTCTTCCTCAAGGTAAGATTATCATAGAACCAAATGGGTGTTTATGAACAAGAAAGATGATAGAGGACTTGTCCTCAAGAACAAGGAAGGACTAGTTGTTCAAGGGTACACACAAGAAGAAGGAATTGATTACACTGATGTCTTTTCTCCTGTAGCAAGACCTGAAGCTGTTAGGATATTCCTTGCATTTGCTGCATCCAAGGACTTCAAGGTCTACCAACTTGATGTCAAGTGTGCATTTTTATATGGGGTGATTGATGAAGAGGTGTATGTCAAACAACCACCTAGCTTTGTAGACCCAGATCATCTTGATTATGTCTGAAAGCTTGATAAAGCTCTTTATGGGTTGCACCAAACTCCAAGGAAGTGGTATGAGACACTATCTCAGTATCTCTGTCAGCATGGCTACAAGAGGGGTACTATAGATGGAACTCTCTTCATCAAAGGAACAGGGAATGACTTGATACGGGTTCAAGTATATGAAGTTGACATGATTTTTAGGTCATCTAATTCAAAGCTCTGCAAAGACATTAAGAAGCTGATGAAGAATAGATTTAAAATAAGTGCCGTGGAGGAACTCAATTTCTTTCTAGGAATTCAAGTGAAGCAAGTTGACAATGGCATATTCATAAGTTAGTCAAAGTATGTACAGGACATACTTACTAGATTTAACATGACTGAATGTAAGTTGCAAAGACACCTATAGCCAGAAACTACTCCCTTGGACCTGATCTTGAGGGGGAGTGTGTAGATGAACATCTTTACAGAGCTATGATTGGGTCTCTCATGTATCTTACGGCGAGCAAGCCTGATGTCATGTTTGCTACATGAATATGTGCTAGATATCAAGCTAACCCCAATATATCATGCCTGGTTGATGTCAAAAGAATTCTTAGATATCTCAAAGGTGCCCCTAAGCTAGGCCTTTGGTATCCATAGAATTCTAACTTTAATATGTATGTCTATACAGATAGTGACTATGGTGGCTGCAACTTGACTGCAAAGTCCGCATCTGGGGGATGTCAATTCCTTGGTGGAAGGATAGTCTCGTGGCAATGCAAGAAACAATACTATGCATCTACATCAACTGCTAAAGCTGAATACATTGTTGCTGCAAGCTGCTGTGCTCAAGTACTTTGGATTCAGAATTAGATGCTGGACTATGGATACAACTTCAAAGAGACTCCCATCCACATAGACAATAACAGTGCTATCTGTATCATAGAGAATCCTATGTAACACTCAAGGACAAAGCACATCAATATCAGGTATCATTAGATAATCATGAAAAGGGATTGATAAAACTAATCAAGGTTAATAAAAATGAACAATATGTTGATCTGTTCATAAAGGCTTTTGATCAACAGAGATTTAAATATCTTATATCAGCTATTAGGATGATTAACCTTGAATAAATTTTCTTAAAACTTAATCTATATAATTTCTAAAAGGAATTATGTGTCCTAAGTTGTCTAATCTATCATCTACATAAGCCCAGTTTATCTTAGGAGAAAATCTTTTTCAAATGATATTCCTTAGCATTTTGAAAATTATCGAGTGTGTTTTCTTTCGGAAGACATTAACATTGCCTTCGGAAGAATTTTAAGTCTTTAAATCACATAAGTACTTAAAATAAATTTACCTCCGAAAGAAATGCTTACATTTCTTCTAAAGCCAAAATATATTCTAAGCACTTATATGCATTTGAAGAACAAATTTCTTCCGAAAGCAATTATGTCTCGGAAGATTTATTTTCTTTAAGAATAAAACTTTCAAGTTTTAATATCTTCTGAAACCAAATACTCTTCGGAAGAGAAAATACTTCAAGTAATTTTTCTTTCGAGACCATTTCTCACTAAGTTAAGGAATATCTTCCGAAGTCAAAATTTGGCTTTAGAAGTTTTTCACAAAACTTCCAAAATTTAATTACCTTCGGAAGAGTTTCAACTTCCAAGAAAACTACCCCTTTTGGGTACTTTCTCAGATGTGGGACCGACATTCAGACTTTAAAGTTTATTCTTTTGCATTAACTTTGTTTTAAGTCAATTTCATATAAATATACCCAACGATTCCCTCCTCTTTCACTATCTTCTTCATCTACAAATTCTCTAAACCTAAATTCCCACTCATCGCTTTTGTTTTTACCTTCATTCACTTCAAAGCTACCTCAAATGGCCAACCTTGACCGCGAAAACCAACCAGACTATTCTATACAGCTTCACAGGCAACAAAATCAGTTTGCTCTTTTAAACTCTGAGAAAGATCCAAGTTTCTCATAGGTTTACCGCTTTCTTTCTCTATCTCACTACTTCACATCCCTCACCATTAATCCTCCACTCTATGAGGATCAACTTTTGGATTTTTAGAGGACATGCCAAGAGGTCACCATGGATAGGGAGAAGGCACTATCTGTCATAGTGCAGGGGAGGACAATCTTTATTACTCCAGCTTCTATCAACTCTCATCTACAGTTGGATAATGAAGAAAGTGAATTTTCCTTCCTAAAATCTACTCTAAATTACTACTTTAAGCAAATAGGCTATGAAGGTTACTTCTCAGTCAGAACCTTCAAGAAAGGAAAGGTCTCCTCTCAGTGGAAGTACCTCCTCCATGTCATTATTCACAGCTTGTCTAACAAGCATGGAGGTTGGGATCAAATTCTAGAAGACCTCTCTTTTGTAGTCCATGGGATGGTTCATGGGGTCAAGTTCAGGTATTCACAATTTGTGTACAATAATTGACTTGTAAACTTGGACTCCTTAGAATATTATATGTTCACTAGATATGTCCAGCACATTCTCAACTGTGAACTAAGCTCACAGTTAAGGAGAAGATGTAATATTCTAAAATTAGGACAGATGAAGCCGGCATCTTCAAGACTATGAGAAAGCCAACTGTTGGCTTCTCAAGGGTAGAAACAGCCCTGGTCCTAAAATTATTAGAGCTCATTGCTAAAGATGACAACCTAGCAGCACTAGCTAGTGTTAAACTCACACCTTCCACTTTAAGACAACCCACACAGCCCCAAATACCATCACCTACCAAATAAAATTCAAACGAACCCCTGCATAAGTTGTTCAACTTATACAGGCCCCCATATCACCACCCATACATGAGGAAGTGAACACTGGAGCTTCCACTTCTCCTAAGGAGCAAACCCCTCTCATCTCATAAATGATCGGTCATGAGGTTCCTTATGGTTAGACTGAAGAGCTCATAACCCAATAAGCCTTAAGCCTTCACTCAGGGTCTCAACACTCTAGTGAACAACCTTCAGGGGAAAGTTACCATCCCCACCCTCTAGACCTAAACAAGCCAATTCCTAAACTTGAATTCTATGATGATGAGGATATAGCACTTAGTGAGTATCATGAATCTCTCTTCTCTTTCCCTACTTAAAAAAAGATGAGTACTTCTATGTCATCCATATCTAGCCCACATTATACACCCCAAACTAAGGTGGATCTTCCTAAACCTGTTCAGGAGATCCATATGGAAGAGGCTCTCACTTTTGTAAGTGATTACATCATTAAGACCTTAACCATGTTAACCCTGCCCATTGACACTTCAACTGAAGTTGTCAGTGAGCAGGGGACATCCAGCAGCCAAGAACAACAAGCTGGTGATGAGGAAAAAGACTTAGGTCCGATTCTCTCATCCTCCAGTGATTCTTCTACTGAAGATGAGGGGGAATCTCAGACTAAAAGTACAAAAACTAACAAAAACATGTACCTATTTAGTCTCCAAGGTTAGTTACTTAGAATCTTAAGTGACTACCTTGCAAAGAAAGGTCAATGATGAGCAACTTGAGATTTCTGATCTCAAGGAACAACTAGTTATGAGACCTATCAGGAGGACTCAACCAGGAACACAAGAACCTGAGGATATGATAGACTTAACGTCCAGCTCACCTATGTAAGTGGGTGATAATACCAAAAAGGGGGAGAAAGTTTTCATAATCTGTAAGGCCCCGCTCCCGGGTACCTTACGGTTGGTCATTCATCGCACATAAAAACATTTCAAACGTACATTTACTTTGCAGCGGAATTTAAATTTTCATTAATAACTAAAACATGTCATTTCATAACTTTACAACGTTCGTTTTCTTCTCAAAATACAATGACATGTCAAAATAGGGATGCCAGCCTCAACAACTGAATAGTCGCCCTGTGCCATCCTCAGCAACATACCTGCCAACTGGAAACACATCAAAGTCAGCGTTGCTGAGTGAGTTCTAGTTTTATATTAAAACATACTTTACTTACCATCAAAACCATTCTTACGTACATACGATCATACAACATACGTACACGTAGATAATATTATTATTATCTTCATCATTCATTCATTAACTTTCGTTCATTCTCCGTCTATCATTCGTTCATTTTCTATCTTTAACTTTCATGCATTCTCTATCTTTCACTTCTATCTAGATCCGATCACACTTTACCCTCTTCATGGCACACAGCCATGATTACTGAGGTCGAGTGACAAGGATCCCGTTTCATACGTCATCATTATGTCCCTTCCGTTCATTACTTTCATTCGTTCATTCTTTAGCTTTCATTACGTTCATTATCTTTCATTCATTTCATACTTTCCTTCTTTCATAATTATCTCTCTCGTTCATCAACTCACGCGATACTTCCGACTCATGTCCGAAGACTGATACTGTGCCGGGGCCTGCTCACAAGCCCCCGACTCATGTCCGAAGACTGACACAGTACCGGAGCACGCGTTCCGTTCCTCATTCATCTCATCTCACTCTCTCGCACTACTCCCGACTCATGTCCGAAGACTGATACTGTGCCGGGGCCTGCTCACAAACCCCCGACTCATGTCCGAAGAATGACACAGTACCGGAGCACGCGATCCTCTACTCATCCAACTATATCCCGTCTCATGCAATATCCCCGACTCATGCTCGAAAGCTGATGCTGTGCCGGGGCCCGCTCACAAACCCCCGACTCATGTCCGAAGACTGACACAGCACCGGGATACGCGACAAAGATCCCGTCGAGTCAATCACCTAGATTGAACTCCATCCGAGTCTGTTGTAACACAAAGTTGCTCACCTCGCTATCTCGTCCCATGCAATACCCCCGACTCATGTCCGAAGACTGATACTTTGTCGGGGCCTGTTATACAAACCCCCGACTCATGTCCGAAGACTGACATAGTACCGGGATACGTGACGAGGATCTCATTCGAGTCTGTTGCAACACAGATTCGCTCACCTCATACATACGCTTGCAAGCCTTACGTTCATTTATTCGTTCATTAATGCATGCACTCATTCGTTACGTTCCTCTTTCATTATCTTCCACTTTACGTTACATACTACTTTCAATTCATTCATTAACGTTCAACGCAAAGCCCAGGGAAGACAAACATACAATAAATAAAAGGAACATAAACATAATCATAAACATACATCATCACCATACAGGCATCATCACACATTCATAACACACATCCGACATACAATGCAATCACACGCACCGCCAGGCATACCTCACACATAACATCATGCGCATCATCATCGTCAACTCATCATCATACATCGTCTTACATTATCCATGCCTAACTCATCATCTACAACCCAGAGGGTTCGAGTCTAAGTACGCACTTTTCGAAAGTCGGATAATACTACGGACGTTCGGGCGTATGGACACCCTTCCGTCGTCTGGCCTCCATGCGATAGGCCCTTCATTCGGGTGACTGGACCTTCAGTCTCCCCCCATTCAGGTGACTGGCCTTCAGTCTCCCCCCATTCAGGTGACTGGCCTTCAGTCTCCCCCCATTCAGGTGACTGGCCTCCAGTCTCCCCTCATTCATGCGACTGAGCCCCAGTCTCCCCTTATTCGGGCGACTGAGCTCCAGTCTCCCCTTATTCAGGTGACTGAGCTCCAGTCTCCCCTCATTCGGGCGACTGAGCTCCAGTCTCCCCTCATTCGGGTGACTAAGCTCCAGTCTCCCCTCATTCGAGCGACTGAGCTCCAGTCTCCCCTCATTCGGGTGACTGAGCTCCAGTCTCCCCTCATTCGAGCGACTGAGCTCCAGTCTCCCCTCATTCGGGCGACTGAGCTCCAGTCTCCCCTCATTCGGGCGACTGAGCTCTAGTCTCCCCTCATTCGGGCGACTGAGCTCCAGTCTCCCCTCATTCAGGTGACTGAGCTCCAGTCTCCCCTCATTCGGGCGATTGAGCCTAGCTGATGCAGAATGGAGTTCATCCCGACTGCAGCCGAGGGTTTTCGGCCCTCAAACCCTTCCAGACCTCGTTTGAGCTCAAATTAGCCCCTCTAATCCATAGGGAAACATACCTCGACCTCATACAAGCCTATCCTAGTCCGGTATCAAGCCCTAAACGTACCATACACATACACATACGTACATACACCGGTTAAACACCTAAAACTCGAAAAATAGGGTTTCAGATGTGTTCCAGCCCCAAAATCATTCAAAAACGTGTAAAAGAGGGGTCTTAGAACTCACCTTAGTAGCCTCCTCGGTTAGGGCTTCGATTTGACCCGCTATAAGTGGATTTTGGCTCACGAACCCGCTTGAACCAACTTTCTTCTTCTCTTTTTCCTCTTTCTCTCCTTCCTCTCTAAATTTGCAAGTATGGGGAGAGGGTAAGGGCTGCCCTCTCCCTTAAATACCCCTCGTCCAATCGCCCGAGCTTCATGCGATTGGACCTTCAGTCGTCCAAGCTCCATGCGATTGAACTTTCCAGTCATACGATTGGGCTCCAGTCGTGCGATTGAGCTTCAATCGCATGACTTCCATGCGATTGGACGCTCCAGTCGCATGACACTCCAAATTTAAAATTTCCGGGCGTTACAAGTCCTCCCCCCTTAAACGGGTTTCGTCCCCGAAACCTGTTGTTCCTTAAACCTTCGCGGGCAATACTGTCCCATCTCTTTTCCAGTCTAACACTTGGAATCCTATCTCTCTACATCGTTTGTCAACATTCAACTTCGGGTCTATCTTGGACTATCGACATCGGCAACCCATGCATACTGATCAATGTTTATTTGACCAGCACCTGCGACTTCAAACATGCCATGTAGAATACAGTTACTACATCACAATATTCGAGCAAAGGTTCGGCGTCATAATCATTGATCTTCAGAGCATCACTGAGAACCTTCCGCCTAAGTGTGTGAAGAACAAGGCCTTCAACTTGTGTAAAGTTGCTGCTTACCCCAGGCCCTTGTTTGACGTTCTCGATGAACTGATCACAGGCTGACACTGTTCCTTAAACAACGGGTGACACAACTTTCTCAATTGCATCACGCAATCCTCTAGGGCCTCAGGTAACCCATTAATGGTAATCTCTACATCGAAGGGCTCGTCAACGTTCCTTCTCTCAACATGCAACTTACAACAGAAAGCAGTAGAAACAAAACTACTACAGCATCACATACAAGGCATATATGCACAAATTTAAATCACCGGAAACGTACCTGACGCCAAGTCGGAGTCCGATCTAGCCTCTTCTTCGTCATGGCAAAGCTTTAGCCTTCACCCTCTGTTCTTCTTCCTCGCACCAGAGCTTCCTGCCTTTGGCTTCTTACAATCCCTGCTCAGATGTCCAGTCTCACCGCAGTTGTAGCACTTAGCCACACGGCAATCCCTTGCCCTATGACCTTCCTTTCCACACTGAAAGCAAACGTTCAGTCCCCATTTGCACTCCCCTTCGTGACCTCTACCGCACTTCTTACATACCTCATCCTTCCTTCTTATCCTCTCCCGATCATCGATCCTCATCATCTTACCTTCGGCCACCATTCCACCATCACTATCTCGCCTTCCCTTCCCCTTCTTAACATAGGCTCGCTCCTCCGCTTCGCCCTTCATCGCCATCGCCTCCCGCTCGTCATATAACCTTCCCGCTAGATCTACCGCCGACCTGAACGTGCTTGGTCGGGCAACGATCATGTGCCTACGGATATCCGTCGGCAAGCCCTGGATATACCTCTTGATCTTCCGCGAAAGAGGTGTCACCTGATCCGGCACCAGTCGTGCCATCTCATTGAATTTAGTGGTGTATTGCTGATGTGTCATCGTCCCCGTTTCCAATTGCAGGAACTCCCTTTCAACTTTATCCATTTCACGGCAAGGACAGAACTCCTCAATCACCAGCCTTTTCAACTCTGACCATCTCATCCTTCCGATAGCCCGTCTACCCTCAGCTTGGACTATATTATCCCACCAGCACAAAGCTGAGTACACGAAAGAATGAGTGGCAAACTTAACTTTCTGATCTTCCCGGCACTCACTAATTTCCAGTACCGCTTCCATCTCCCTGACCCAACGATGAGCGGCAGTAGCATTGCCGTTACCATCAAAGGTTGGGGGCTTGCATCGCTGAAACGCCCCATAGTTACAGCCTCGGGCCGCCACCGGCGCATGCGCTTCCTCTTCTTCCTCATCCTCGTCATCAAAGAAAACCGTTTCAGTCTCGGGCCGTCTCCTTTCACCCGAAGATCTACCCCTTTCCTGTCTCTCCTCATCCCTAACAGCCTATATCACTTCAGTCACTACAGACGGTAAGATCGTCTGAATGACCTGGTGTACTTCTTCCACAACCGCCTCTCTCATCGAGGCTCTCAAATTAGCGCTTTCGTCTGCTCCCTCCTGATGAGGAGCCTCGTGTTCTTCATGAACCACCTTTTCAACTCTTGGCCTTCCTCTGGTGACCCGTGGTTCAGCGCCACGTCCGCCACCACCTCCACCACGTGAAGCCTTAGAAGTTCTACCACCGGCCATCCTCTATAACACACTGAAAGATTCAAACACTAACACGGTCATTCAAAGGAAATAGCTCAGTTTATGTCAAGTATAGTAAGTCCCTAATTACAGTGATCAGTTGTGATTAGCCACTTACTCTACTCTTCGCACACCGAGCATTACCTGTCCTGACTACATCAGTATCTAAATCTATCAGTACACATAAACACATAACATGCGCACATAATGCCGGTTAACTTTAAGAAAATACCTGATGGCACGCAGCTACTCAGTTTGGCATCCCTTCTCTTTTGTCCCATTCTCAGTTTAAGTTAAGGTTTATTTTGAAAATTTACCCATTTCACTTAAACTTCGGCTCTGATACCAACTTGTAAGGCCCCGCTCCCGGGTACCTTACGGTTGGTCATTCATCGCACATAAAAACATTTCAAACGTACATTTACTTTGCAGCGGAATTTAAATTTTCATTAATAACTAAAACATGTCATTTCATAACTTTACAACGTTCGTTTTCTTCTCAAAATACAATGACATGTCAAAATATGGATGCCAGCCTCAACAACTGAGTAGTCGCCCTGTGCCATCCTCAGCAACATACCTGCCAACTGGAAACACATCAAAGTCAGCGTTGCTGAGTGAGTTCTAGTTTTATATTAAAACATACTTTACTTACCATCAAAACCATTCTTACGTACATACGATCATACAACATACGTACACGTAGATAATATTATTATTATCTTCATCATTCATTCATTAACTTTCGTTCATTCTCCGTCTATCATTCGTTCATTTTCTATCTTTAACTTTCATGCATTCTCTATCTTTCACTTCTATCTAGATCCGATCACACTTTACCCTCTTCATGGCACACAGCCATGATTACTGAGGTCGAGTGACAAGGATCCCGTTTCATACGTCATCATTATGTCCCTTCCGTTCATTACTTTCATTCGTTCATTCTTTAGCTTTCATTACGTTCATTATCTTTCATTCATTTCATACTTTCCTTCTTTCATAATTATCTCTCTCGTTCATCAACTCACGCGATACTTCCGACTCATGTCCGAAGACTGATACTGTGCCGGGGCCTGCTCACAAGCCCCCGACTCATGTCCGAAGACTGACACAGTACCGGAGCACGCGTTCCGTTCCTCATTCATCTCATCTCACTCTCTCGCACTACTCCCGACTCATGTCCGAAGACTGATACTGTGCCGGGGCCTGCTCACAAACCCCCGACTCATGTCCGAAGAATGACACAGTACCGGAGCACGCGATCCTCTACTCATCCAACTATATCCCGTCTCATGCAATATCCCCGACTCATGCTCGAAAGCTGATGCTGTGCCGGGGCCCGCTCACAAACCCCCGACTCATGTCCGAAGACTGACACAGCACTGGGATACGCGACAAAGATCCCGTCGAGTCAATCACCTAGATTGAACTCCATCCGAGTCTGTTGCAACACAAAGGTGCTCACCTCACTATCTCGTCCCATGCAATACCCCCGACTCATGTCCGAAGACTGATACTGTGTTGGGGCCTGTTATACAAACCCCCGACTTATGTCCGAAGACTGACACAGTACCGGGATACGTGACGAGGATCTCGTTCGAGTCTGTTGCGACACAGAGTCGCTCACCTCATACATACTCTTGCAAGCCTTACGTTCATTTATTCGTTCATTAATGCATGCACTCATTCGTTACGTTCCTCTTTCATTATCTTCCACTTTACGTTACATACTACTTTCAATTCATTCATTAACGTTCAACGTAAAGCCCAGGGAAGACAAACATACAATAAATAAAAGGAACATACACATAATCATAAACATACATCATCACCATACAGGCATCATCACACATTCATAACACACATCCGACATACAATGCAATCACACGCACCGCCAGGCATACCTCACATATAACATCATGCGCATCATCATCGTCAACTCATCATCATACATCGTCTTACATTATCCATGCCTAACTCATCATCTACAACCCAGAGGGTTCGAGTCTAAGTCCGCACTTTTCGAAAGTCGGATAATACTACGGACGTTCGGGCGTATGGACACCCTTCCGTCGTCTGGCCTCCATGCGATAGGCCCTTCATTCGGGTGACTGGACCTTCAGTCTCCCCCCATTCAGGTGATTGGCCTTCAGTCTCCCCCCATTCAGGTGACTGGCCTTCAGTCTCCCCCCATTCAGGTGACTGGCCTCCAGTCTCCCCTCATTCATGCGACTGAGCTCCAGTCTCCCCTCATTCGGGCGACTGAGCTCCAGTCTCCCCTCATTCAGGTGACTGAGATCCAGTCTCCCCTCATTCGGGAGACTGAGCTCCAGTCTCCCCTCATTCGGGCGACTGAGCTCCAGTCTCCCCTCATTCGGGCGACTGAGCTCCAGTCTCCCCTCATTCGGGCGACTGAGCTCCAGTCTCCCCTCATTCGGGCGACTGAGCTCCAGTCTCCCCTCATTCGGGCGATTGAGCTCCAGTCTCCCCTCATTCAGGTGACTGAGCTCCAGTCTCCCCTCATTCGGGCGACTGAGCCTAGCTGATGCAGAATGGAGTTCATCCCGACTGCAGTCGAGGGTTTTCGGCCCTCAAACCCTTCCAGACCTTGTTTGAGCTCAAATTAGCCCCTCTAATCCATAAGGAAACATACCTCGACCTCATACAAGCCTATCCTAGTCCGGGATCAAGCCCTAAACGTACCATACACATACACATACGTACATACACGGGTTAAACACCCAAAACTCGAAAAATAGGGTTTCAAATGTGTTCCAGCCCCAAAATCATTCAAAAACGTGTAAAAGAGGGGTCTTAGAACTCACCTTAGTAGCCTCCTCGGTTAGGGCTTCGATTTGACCCGCTATATGTGGATTTTGGCTCACGAACCCGCTTGAACCAACTTTCTTCTTCTCTTTTTCCTCTTTCTCTCCTTCCTCTCTAAATTTGCAAGTATGGGGAGAGGGTAAGGGCTGCCCTCTCCCTTAATTACCCCTCGTCCAATCGCCCAAGCTTCATGCGATTGGACCTTCAGTCATCCAAGCTCCATGCGATTGAACTTTCCAGTCATACGATTGGGCTCCAGTCGTGCGATTGAGCTTCAATCGCATGACTTCCATGCGATTGGACGCTCCAGTCACATGACACTCCAAATTTAAAATTTCCGGGCGTTACATAATCACAGAACCTAAGAGTCCTGCTTAGAGTAGGGACATTGAGGATTCACCACCCTCACTTGTAATTGTTCACACTCAGCAACCTCCTCAAATTCATACTGAAATAGACTCACTTATACAAAGTCTATTTGAGAAGGGTATGCTAAGGGTAATGTCATCCCACCCTATGGAGATGCAAATGAAATACATGGGTGGAGGTATGACATTGATAGAAGAGCCCTAGTACTGCATAGATTTCAATGATAGCAAGAGGTCTTTAACTTTTAGACCTTAATATGACGGTCTCTGTTTAGTCAATATGCCACTTGTCAACCAAACTCAACATAGGAAAGCTGACATATTTGCTGAGAGAATTCAAGATAGGATTATTGAAGAATTCAGACAAAGAAGAAGACAAGTGCAAATAGACAATGTCATTGGTCAACTGTATATTGAGATGGATCCAAAGATTAGCTTCAAAGGGGAAACATTGATCGAAGGCCCAGTAACAGAACCTGTGAGCATTGACACAGAAACAACTACTTCAACATCATTTACCCTCAGTGAGACATCAATTGGTAAAGGTGCTTCACAACCTCTCTCTAGCAAGAGCTTAAATGCTAAACCAAACAGTGAATGCCAAAGCTCTCTCCACCCTGAGTCGCCAAGTCCTATGAGTGACAAAGGAAAGAGGAAAATGACATCTGGGGAAATTAAGGAGGAGGAAAGAGAGAGGAAGAGGAAGCTAAGGGTAGAAAGTTTTATTTGTTCCTTAGGCTTTATGGAAGCTGTAATTAGGACAGCCCCCAGGCCATACACTCAAGATGATGAGTTGAGAGATGCCAGATTGAACTATTTGGGAACCAGGAACTACAACATTGATGAACTCATCTCTCTTCCCTTAGAAGATCTAAATGAACTAGCAGACTTAGAGCTGATAAATAAGAAGAAGGAGGCAGAGGATGCAGAACTACTCCTCAAAGTTAAAGAAGAAAGAAGGCAAAAGATGCTATATAAACATGCTCCTACTCTCTCCCCAGTTCATGAAGGCCCTGAGAGAGAGGCTGTGACAACTGAACAACCTTAGGTAGACTAGGAGGTTGACAGACAAAACATGATCAACTACCTGAGTGCCCCAGGCCTCTATCAGGCATCTACACTTCTTCCCCTCTTATATGAATATGTTGAATTTGAATATCTTAAGCAGCTGGAACAACAATTCATCAATGAACAAAAGGATGCTAAGAGAAAGATAAGGGAAGAAGCTATAAAGTGAAGAGCCATCATCCAAAGAGTCAAAAGAAGTCTACTGACAGACAGAGGATGATGAGCTTCTTGAAGCTGTATGGATTCTCCGGAAAAAGGCTTGGTCCAATGTCTCTATCCAGCACATTGGAGTGATCAAACAGAAGATTAAAAAGGGAGAGCTTATGGACTTGCATTCTCCACCAAGACAAGCTCCTCCTGTGGTAGAGGTTATGGTTGAACCAACATAGAGAACACAACCTGGACCTTTAGTTGCATCTTAGCCGACCTCATCTTCTATTCCGTAGCAGGGTTCTACTCCTTCTCCTTCTGAACCTGTAACGGAAGAGGACCCAACTAAGAGAGGCATAACAGAACAACCCGGTACTCAAGACAAGTCCTCTTAGTTAAACAATCTAAAGAAGAAGAAAATGATGGCCATGAAGAGAGTATCTAAGAAGAAAAAACATTCACTTCCAGACCCTCAGGATGAGTCAGAGTATCCTAAGGAAGTGCAACAAGAGGCTGCTCAACCAACTCCTACTCAGGCACAACCTCTTGCAGTTGGAAGACCCATCTTGTCTTTGACCTTTGCTACTAATCCAGACAGATGGTATGTCATCAGAGATCAAGGTGGTCAAGATGACTACTTCTAGCAAGACATGTTTGATCTATCTCTGAATGATCTCCATGACATGAGAATGTACTATGAAAGTCTGAAGGATCCTGACCAAATGATGAAGAAGGGAATGGTCTTGATCCTAATGAGGATTGTCAACTGATAAACAACCTTCTCTGCTTTGGTAGCATCATCCTAGAGGGAGTTTGTAAGGTTTTATATAAAGGTTGATGCAACCAAAGCAACCAAAGGCTTCCTGCATGCATGCACTTAGTACCAAGTAGAAGTTGCTCCGGAAGCTTTATACTTAGAACAGAATTATTCTAAAGTATAAAATCTTTCGAAGCCATAGTTGCTTCGGAAGCTTTATACTCTTCATAAAAATTA
The DNA here is from genome assembly GCA_024085815.1 of Flaveria linearis. NCBI lineage: Eukaryota > Viridiplantae > Streptophyta > Magnoliopsida > Asterales > Asteraceae > Flaveria > Flaveria linearis. The sequence continues at coordinate 20,060,250 of CM044007.1, read as the reverse complement.
TTCTAAGTATAAAATTTTCCGAAGCCAAAGACCAAATCTTCCAAAGTCAAAGACCAAATCTTGCGAAGGCAAAGACCAAATCTTCTAAAGTCAAAGATGAAGTCTTTCATAGCTTAAAAGACAAAGTCTTCCAATGCCAAATGAACTGAACACTGATTTCTTCCAAAGACAGATAAAAATATGCTTTTCTCGGATGTACTTTTTGCATAAAGCTGACCCACTTTCCGTTGCAACTCTAAAGACTTACCAACTTGCATGAGTTGATGAAAAGGTCCATGCTTTTCCAACTGTACATTAAGGTCTTAAGTCTGTAACTTTCTACTTTATATACTTTTATCCATTTTGTAATATATTAGGATGTAAGCAATAACATGTCATAGTCACTAGTCAAAAGGCAATCTGCCTTTTGACTCTACATTGATTTTGTTATCTTTCAATGTTCAACTGCTTTTCAAGTTTAGCCGGTTGTACGATATGATATAAAGTATCTCAGGGTCCTGTATTTTATTCAAACTTATGCATTGTAACTTTTGTAAAAAAACTTGAGATTAATACACATCATTCTTGAAAACAATACATATTGCTCTTGAGTTCAGTCTCATTGTTTACTTGTGTTCTTTGCATCTTATTTTTAAATCCGGTTTCCAATTTGAACTACTAAGTGTTCTAACACTCTCCTCATTATGAGACTGATTGTATTGACAATCGCTTAACCGGTCACACAATAAAAATACGTATAAAATATTTATAACAAAAAATAAAACTTAATTTCAATAATAGTTAAAGTGTCCTTCCACATTACATTCACATAACTTAAATAAGCAAACAAAATCCGAACGGGCCTAAAACAAACAACCATGGCCCAAACAAAAACCCAAAACAAACCAGAAAAACTAGAAAAGCATAAAAGTGGCCAAAAAGCCCATTTAGAGACCTTATTTCGAAAAGTACCGCCTATGGAGGTTACCATAACATAGCCCTCATTTCCACGGTCGTTTTGACTGGTAGCACGTCAGAAACGGAGGCTCATAGCCCAGGTTAGGTCCACTTTCGTGCAGCGTGGTCTTGGGCCTCCAAAAACAGTAAAGCCCGGTCTTCAACACTTGGGCCCGCATCAACTAGGAAAATTAACATTCGTTCACTTAAAGGACCAATAGTTGGGATCATTGTTGTAATTTCTCATAGTTTAAGAACAAACCTGCAATATGACCGTCCTTATAAATAACTCATTTTTCAACAATAAATTTATTGAAGAACCAAAATCTAGCAATTAGTTTTTTCTTCGAACGAAGAGCTTTTATTAGCGGAGTATCACACCCATCACTACGAGGAGTCTCGTGCCCCACCCCGGCTTGACTTATGTTGTCTTAACCGAGCCCATATATGGTGGCATCAGGGAAGGCTGAGCGTTAGCCCAAAAAATCTCACAATGTCCCGCCCGCGTTAGCATGTGGGTTTGACCACCACTTAAGTGGGGTTTGAACCGACGACCTATGGGTAAAACCAGTGGTGCCTCAGACTTAATGAAGTGGGCTTTACCACTCCACCAAATCATTGTTGGCAAATCTAGCAATTAGCCGAATCATCTGAATTGCTTTGTGCGCGTCAATGATTAGAATAATTAGTGCCGCTTTTGTCATTGTAATTACGATGCCTTGACAAATCAGCATTGTTTTGGGTTTTGGAATTCGCATACTGAGAAGATGGAAGCCATGAATTCTCTGAATGGTGATACGCATTGGTGTCTTTCTTTTAAGATGATGAATTCAGATTGTAAACTTAAATGGAAAAGCATGGTTTTTGTTTTTTTTTTTATTTTATATTTTCTTGTGTAGTAAAGATTTCTCATGAACCTTACCCAGTGGCTCTATTACAATTAATATTCATATCCTTAAAATCACAGGTGCACAAGAAGAACTGAATTAGAGCAAAGAGTTGCAATAGCTAGCATAGCCTTAGTTGGGGTGGTTAGAATTCATGGACTAAATGTTTGAAATTAAATTCATCTGAGACTACACAAATTTGGACCTCTTCACAAGTCACATTAAATTTGTTCACTAACTTAGTTAGCGTTGACGATGTTTTCCTGTTTCCCTTTTTTCCCCCGACCGGCCTTGCGGTTCTTTCAGCTGGACTTTGGTTTCCTCTTCATCCTCCTTGTGGGTGTTGTGGGCAACTCGACAACATCCATCCGGTGCACTTGCATTGTACTCATTGGACTGTGATGTTATTTTTTATCTGTTTTGAAGTTTATAATAACAAGACAGTAGACAGAATTTATAGGTATGAAGTTCTACAAAATTGATGCTTAAAGTAGTAGTTACGTATAATTTTTCATTAGTTAAAACCAGACCGTTAGAAAACCGTCCAAAAATGCAAAGGTCAAGAACTAGTTTTTCCCCGTGCGGTACTAGCTGTCACCCCTAAAGGGTTTAGAAGCCACTATACCCCCATGGGCGGCGTGGTGTTCTCGCTCGTTGCCGTTGTATAACATAGGCACCCCGGAAATCAAGCTCTCGAATAAGCATAGCAAATAGCCTTTTTAACTTCAATACTAGGCTTTTGAACAATTATGAGGCAAAAAGAAAAGGCAAGAGAGTGAGATGGTAATGATTAGCCGGAAGTCATGAGAAAAGAGAAGTACGATGTTGCCAAAATAATTTTTTCACAAAAAAACACACCACTTGGAACTTTTTGGGTTTCGTAATTGTGTTAACAATGTAACTTTATAAAGTAAATTTCAGAAAACATATAAAAAAACAAATACAATCTTTTTGCCTTTGCTTTTTAACATACGCGTAGGTAATTCTTAACTTAACTTTCGTTTTACAGAGGGTCCACGGAGGAGCTGGATCGCCTCCAATCTAATATATGCACCCTAACCTTACACCTAATTTTTGCGTGAGGTTGTTTCCTACGTCTTGAACACATAACCTCATGTAACTAAAAAAAACAATCTTAACACTTCCTTCTAGGAACGCCCTCTTCGATAGACAAAATATATTGCGCATGGCTGAAATGACATTTAATTAGGGTAACCGAAGCCTATATTGTTTTGAATTATGTGGCAATAAGACTGTCATTATTAAATTAGTCTCCTATTTGGACATATAGTTTGTCTAGATTAATTAGGTAATGTTTACTAAAATGTGATAAAAACCATATAAATTTCA
>CM044007.1:19994577-20052077 GCA_024085815.1 Flaveria linearis | reverse complement strand
TGATTCTGCGAATACCCGTGATGATCTTCACCCAAACCCCCAAATTTGACTCAAGAGTCGCGAATTTAAAAAGACTAACTTTTAATTTCAATAATGTTCAAGTGACCTTCCACATTACATCCACATAACTTAAATAAGCAAACAAAATCCGAACGGGCCTAAAACAAACAACCATGGCCCAAACAAAAATGCAAAACAAACCCAAAAAAACTAGAAAAAAACATAAAAGTGGCCAAAAAGCACATTTAGAGGCCTTATTTCAGGAAAAAAAGGATAACCCACCTATTGCGGTTACCATAACATATCCCTCGTTCCAAGGTCGTTTTGACTGGTAGCACATCAAAAACGGAGGCTCATAGCATATGACGTGGTTACAATTATGACTTTTAAAGTTGGTAATTTGTTGTACACTTGTATGGTTATTGTCATGTAATGTAGGTTTGACAATATCGTTTTGTTTTAACTGGACAATAATTTGGTCACCTCAACACGACCTCAACACCACGTACTTGAGTTTATTGAAGAAAGATTGAAGAAAATTATAAAGTATAGGTCTTTATTTGATGGTGACCTCAGTGGCAAATCTTTCTTTTGCTATTCATCAATAACGTGTGATATTTAAACCCTAACATAAGTTTAATGGCCTAAGTTTTTCGAAAATGGACCACCTAGAGCATCTCTAACACAGATAAGTGCAACCTGACACAAAACGTGACCGCGATAGGTGACATCCTTCTCTTTCATACACACATATGAACAATATTCATATATTGTTTTAGAGAAAATTGTAAAAATAGTCCCTGTGGTTTACATGGTTGCAAAATTCGCTAGCGCTCCCTAGTCGGTCAAGCGAGGAGTTAAGAGTACTCGGTCTAGGAGGAGAGTACTCGGGGAGTACTCAGACATGTTAAAATACAAAGAATTTAATTTTGGCAAATTAAATATATGTCAAATAACGTAAATTTATAAATATTTATAACAAAATATATGAAAATGATATTCATTCTTCGATATAATAGCCATATAAATTATGTTTTATTTTTGATAAACTTCAAATCGGCCATAGTTGACCCACTAGATCTGATTCTGGTCAAGGTTGAACACGTTTTATCGATTCTGAGTAATTAGGCGGAGTTGAAGAAAGTCGCATCGGCAATCTACCTTGGAACGATTACTCAGAGAGTACTCGACCTTGTAGACCTTGTTTTACAACCATGGTGGTTTGATCATATTGTAAATTTGGTCCCCAGATTAAAAATTACAACTTTCGTCCAAACATTGGATGTTTGTTATAAATTTAGTCCCCACCATTAGTATCCGTTAGTTTTTAACGATCTATGGACTAAATATGCAATATAATTAAACCATAGGGACTAATTGTGCAATTTGCTTAAAAAAATTGAAAATCAAATAAAAGATAAAAGGAACTAAAATCAAAGATAAGAAATTCAAATAAACATCAATAATAAATTTTAACAATTTTTTAAAAAATAAAATAAAGGTTAAAAATTAAAATCAAATTTAAAACTAAATAAAAGTAAAAATAAAACGTATGTAAAAAGATAAAGCGGGAAGTATTGAAAAAGAAATATGTGATTAAAGTAAAGAAATTAAATAAAAACCAAATAAAAATTAAACATACAATCGAATAAACATTTATAAAATTCAAAATAAATATTGAAAAAATCATATTAAAGTTCAAAAAAAATAAAAAAATAGTTCGATTTCATATTTCGTTGATGGATTTTTACTTTCCAAAAGGTTTTTGTATTCTTCGATTTAAACATGACATATGAACTTTATAAAAATAATTATAATAAAAAAATTAAACATACTTCTCATTTTCTCCTTTTTTTATTTTTATATGCATTTTATTGTTATTTTTATTTACTTTTTAAATTTGGTTTAATTTTTTAACCTTTATTCTATTTTTTAATGATTATTGAATTTCTTTATTAACGTTTTATTTGAATCTTTTAAATTTTAATTTTTTAATTTTATATGATTTTTTTAGTTTTGTTTTTAATTTTTGAGACAATTACGCAATTGGTCCATATGGTTTGACCATATTGCATATTTAGTCCCTAGATCGTTAAAAACTAACGGACACTAACGGCGGGGAATAAATTTGCAACAAATATCTTAACATGTGCGTTAACAGGTTATATATATATATATATATATATATATATATATATATACATATAATTTTAATAACTTAAAAATACAAACAAGTCTTAACATGTGGGTTAACAGGTTAACATGTATTTAATCTGTTAAGACACGATTTTTATCGTGTATTAAACGGTCAACCTGTTAAGACACGATTTTTATCGTGTATTAAACGTGTCAACCTGTTAATGACACGAAACCTGTTAAGCTCAAACATGAAACCTGTTAACTTCGTGTTGTGTCGTGTCATGTCATGTCGTGCCGTGTTAACAGGTTCGTGTCAGAAATTATCAGCCCTAATTGCAAGTCGTGTCAATTAATATCAACTAAATAATTTATAAATTTACAAACCTTAGACAACCAGTGGAGGCTTGAAGAAGAATGAACAAAGTGAAGACTATGGGCAGGGAACAACCTGCCATAAAACGAACCTGGCAAGCCCCAAACATAACAACCTTCGTTAATACCATATGCCTTCTTCACCTTCTTGTAAACCTCTGGCAACAACTTAAACACCTCGTTGAAGTCGTTTCCAGGGAGATAGTTCAGCGACACCCTTAATTCAGGCACAGGAAGACCCATCTGCTGGCTAGCAGCATTCACCATGTTGATTATCTGAGACACTGCTGTCAATGCGTTCGGTCCAGAAGAGCATCCCAGGTCCGCAATCCCCATGCTCTCGGGCTGCATCTCTAACAAGATGTTAAAAATGGCAGCTTCCATCACTGAACTACTAATGGATATAATCTTCTTCTGCACACTCAAACAATTATGTTAATTATCTATGATATATGTACGTTCAAAAAACTTATGAAAGTGTCCATGTTTTTTCCGCTTTCTAATTAGTCTAGAGAAAACATAATAGTTTGTAGGAAGTTTTGAAAATATTTGATTCGTTGGGAGTTTGTTACCCTAGTTGACGAATTCTAAAATATTACGACAATGATTTTGTGAAATCACTGAGGTGGAACTTGAATATATCTTGTCAGATTTTTACAGAGTTTGTTACTCAAGTAGCTAACTTCCTAAAAACCAACATGTTAGTCCTAAAAATAGTTATGTTTTCTCTAGATCACTTAGAAAACCAAAAACTTCAGGTGTGATCTATGATTACCTGAAGTTGTGAGTTTTTGGCATAGCTAGTCTCCCCTTCTCCTTTGTTCATGTGAAGAACATGCATGATTGCAATTCTATGTATGTGTGTATACCTATGTATATATGTGTGTTAATGTTAGTATCTTGGATGATATAAGTGAAGGATAATGCTTTAAGTTGGTGAAATTTACATGTAGGAACGATGGGTATATAAAGACCATGATAGGTGTAACGTGTGGTTCTGATTGTCTGAAATTTATATGGCCTTTATCATATTTTAGTAAACATTACCTAATCTAGACAAACTATATGTCCAAATTGGAGACTAATTTAATAATGACAGTCACATGTTATTGTCACATAATTCATAATAATATAGGCTTCGGTTACCCTAATTAAATGTCATTTCAGCCATGGGCAATATATTTTGTCTATCGAAGAGGGCGTTCTTAGAAGCAAGCGTTAAGATTGTTTTTTTTTAGTTACATGAGGTTATGTGTTCAAGACATAGGAAAAAACCTCACGCAAAATTAGGTGTAAGGTTAGGGTGCATATATTAGATTGGAGGCGATCCAGCTCCTCCGTGGACCCTCTGTAAAACGAAAGTTAAGTTAAGAATCATTTACGCGTATGTTAAAAAGCAAAGGCAAAAAGATTGTATTTGTTTTTCTTTCTATGTTTTTTGAAATTTAGTTTAAAAAGTTACATTGTTAACACAATTACGAAACCCAAAAAGTTCTAAGTGGTGTGTTTTTTCTGTGGAAAATTTATTTTGGCAACATCGTACTTCTCTTTTCTCATGACTTCTGGCTAATCATTACCATCTCACTCTCTTGCCTTTTCTTTTTGCCTCACAAATGTTCAAAAGCCTAGTATTGAAGTTAAAAAGGCTATTTGCTATGCTTCTTCGAGAGCTTGAATTGCGGGGTGCCTATGTTATGCAACGGCAACGAGCGAGAACACCACGCCGCCCATGGAGGGTACATTGGCTTCTAAACCCTTTAGGGGTGACTGATAGTACCGCACAAGGAAAAACTAGTTATTTGACCTTTGCATTTTTGGACGGTTTTCTAACGGTCTGATTTTAACTAATGAAAAATAAGACGTAACTACTACTTTAAGCATCAATTTTGTAGAACTTCATACCTATAAATTCTGTCTACTGTCTTATTATAAACTTTAAAACAGATAAAAAATAACATCACAGTCCAAAGAATACAATGCAAGTGCACTGGATGGATGTTGTCAAGTTGCCCACAACACCCATAAGGAGGATGAAGAGGAACCCAAAGTCCAGTTGAAAGAGCCGCAAGGCCGCTCGGGGGAATAAAGGGAAACAGAAAACATCGTCAACGGTAACGAATGAAAATATGTGTCCGTTAGTGAACAAATTTAATGTCACTTGTGAAGAGGTTCAAATTTGTGTAGTCTCGGATGAATTTAATTTCAAACAATTAGTCCTTGAATTCTAACCACCCCGACCAACTAAGGCTATGCTAGCTATTGCAACTCTTTGCTCAAATTCAGTTCTTCTTGTGCACCTGTGATTTTTAAGGATATGAATATTAATTGTAATAGAGCCACTGGGTAAGGTTCATGAGAACTCTTTACCACATAAGAACATAAAAATAAAAAATAAGAAAAAAACAAAAACCATGCTTTTCCTTTTAAGTTTACAACCTGAATTCATCTATCTTATAAGAAAGACAGCAATGCCAATCACCATTCACAGAATTCATGGCTTCCATCTTCTCAGTATGCAAATTCCAAAACCCAAAACAATGCTGATTTGTCAAGGCATTGTAATTACAATGACAAAAGTTGTACTAATGATTCTAATCATTGACGCGCACAAAGCAATTCAGATGATTCAGCTGATTGCTAGATTTGCAAACGATGATTTGGTGAGTGGTAAAGCCTACTTCATTAAGTCTGAGGCGCCCCTGGTTTTACCCATAGGTCGTCGGTTCAAACCCCACTTAATTGATGGTCAAACCCGCATGCTAATGTGGGCGGGACATTGTGAGGTTTTTTGGGCAAACGCTCAGCCTTCCGTGATGCCACCATATATGGGCCCGGTTAAGACAACATAAGTCAGGCCGGGGTGGGGCACGAGACTCCTCGTAGTGATGGGTGTGACACTCCGCTAATAAAAATTCGTCCTTCGAAGAAAAAACTAATTGTTAGATTTTGGTTCTTCAATAAATTTATAGTTGAAAAATGAGTTATTTATAAGGACGGTCATATTGTAGGTTTGTTAACTATAAGAAATTACAACCATGATCCCAACTATTGGCCCACATTAATTTTCCTAGTTGCTTATTTAAAAAGACTAACTTTTAATTTCAATAATGTTCAAGTGACCTTCCACATTACATCCACATAACTTAAATAAGCAAACAAAATCCGAACGGGCCTAAAACAAACAACCATGGCCCAAACAAAAATGCAAAACAAACCCAAAAAAACTAGAAAAAAACATAAAAGTCGCCAAAAAGCACATTTAGAGGCCTTATTTCAGAAAAAAAAACAGGATAACCCACCTATTGCGGTTACCATAACATATCCCTCATTCCAAGTTCGTTTTGACTGGTAGCACATCAAAAACGGAGGCTCATAGCACAAGTTGATGAGGGCCCAATTTTACTGTTTTCGGAGTCCCAAGATCGCCCATTTTCATGCAGCGCGATCTTGGGACTCCGAAAACAGTAAAGCCCAGTCTTCAACACTTGGGCCCTCATCAACTAGGAAAATTAACATTCGTTCACGTCAAGGACCAATAGTTGGGATCATGGTTGTAATTTCTTATAGTTAACAAACCTACAATATGACCGTCCTTATAAATAACTCATTTTTCAACTATAAATTTATTGAAGAACCAAAATCTAACAATTAGTTTTTTCTTCGAAGGACGAATTTTTATTAGCGGAGTATCACACCCATCACTACGAGGAGTCTCGTGCCCCACCCCGGCCCGACTTATGTTGTCTTAACCGGGCCCATATATGGTGGCATCACGGAAGGCTGAGCGTTTGCCCAAAAAACCTCACAATGTCCCGCCCACATTAGCATGCGGGTTTGACCATCAATTAAGTGGGGTTTGAACCGACGACCTATTGGTAAAACCAGGGGTGCCTCAGACTTAATGAAGTGGGCTTTACCACTCACCAAATCATCGTTTGCAAATCTAGCAATCAGCTGAATCATCTGAATTGCTTTGTGCGCGTCAATGATTAGAATCATTAGTACAACTTTTGTCATTGTAATTACAATGCCTTGACAAATCAGCATTGTTTTGGGTTTTGGAATTTGCATACTGAGAAGATGGAAGCCATGAATTCTGTGAATGGTGATTGGCATTGCTGTCTTTCTTATAAGATAGATGAATTCAGGTTGTAAACTTAAAAGGAAAAGCATGGTTTTTGTTTTTTTCTTATTTTTTATTTTTATGTTCTTATGTGGTAAAGATTTCTCATGAACCTTACCCAGTGGCTCTATTACAATTAATATTCATATCCTTAAAAATCACAGGTGCACAAGAAGAACTGAATTTGAGCAAAGAGTTGCAATAGCTAGCATAGCCTTAGTTGGCCGGGGTGGTTAGAATTCAAGGACTAATTGTTTGAAATTAAATTCATCTGAGACTACACAAATTTGAACCTCTTCACAAGTGACATTAAATTTGTTCACTAACGGACACATATTTTCATTCGTTACCGTTGACGATGTTTTCTGTTTCCCTTTATTCCCCCGAGCGGCCTTGCGGCTCTTTCAACTGGACTTTGGGTTCCTCTTCATCCTCCTTATGGGTGTTGTGGGCAACTTGACAACATCCATCCAGTGCACTTGCATTGTATTCTTTGGACTGTGATGTTATTTTTTATCTGTTTTAAAGTTTATAATAAGACAGTAGACAGAATTTATAGGTATGAAGTTCTACAAAATTGATGCTTAAAGTAGTAGTTACGTCTTATTTTTCATTAGTTAAAATCAGACCGTTAGAAAACCGTCCAAAAATGCGAAGGTCAAATAACTAGTTTTTCCTTGTGCGGTACTATCAGTCACCCCTAAAGGGTTTAGAAGCCAATGTACCCCCCATGGGCGGCGTGGTGTTCTCGCTCGTTGCCGTTGCATAACATAGGCACCCCGCAATTCAAGCTCTCGAAGAAGCATAGCAAATAGCCTTTTTATCTTCAATACTAGGCTTTTGAACATTTGTGAGGCAAAAAGAAAAGGCAAGAGAGTGAGATGGTAATGATTAGCCAGAAGTCATGAGAAAAGAGAAGTACGATGTTGCCAAAATAAATTTTCCACAGAAAAAACACACCACTTAGAACCTTTTGGGTTTCGTAATTGTGTTAACAATGTAACTTTTTAAACTAAATTTCAAAAAACATAGAAAGAAAAACAAATACAATCTTTTTGCCTTTGCTTTTTAATATACGCGTAAATGATTCTTAACTTAACTTTCGTTTTACAGAGGGTCCACGGAGGAGCTGGATCGCCTCCAATCTAATATATGCACCCTAACCTTACACCTAATTTTGCGTGAGGTTTTTTCCTATGTCTTGAACACATAACCTCATGTAACTAAAAAAAACAATCTTAACGCTTGCTTCTAAGAACGCCCTCTTCGATAGACAAAATATATTGCCCATGGCTGAAATGACATTTAATTAGGGTAACCGAAGCCTATATTATTATGAATTATGTGACAATAACATGTGACTGTCATTATTAAATTAGTCTCCAATTTGGACATATAGTTTGTCTAGATTAGGTAATGTTTACTAAAATATGATAAAGACCATATAAATTTCAGACAATCAGAACCACACATTACACCTATCATGGTCTTTATATACCCATCGTTCCTACATGTAAATTTCACCAACTTAAAGCATTATCCTTCACTTATATCATCCAAGATACTAACATTAACACACATATATACATAGGTATACACACATACATAGAATTGCAATCATGCATGTTCTTCACATGAACAAAGGAGAAGGGGAGACTAGCTATGCCAAAAACTCACAACTTCAGGTAATCATAGATCACACCTGAAGTTTTTGGTTTTCTAAGTGATCTAGAGAAAACATAACTATTTTTAGGACTAACATGTTGGTTTTTAGGAAGTTCGCTACTTGAGTAACAAACTCTGTAAAAATCTGACAAGATATATTCAAGTTCCACCTCAGTGATTTCACAAAATCATTGTCGTAATATTTTAGAATTCGTCAACTAGGGTAACAAGCTCCCGACGAATCAAATATTTTCAAAACTTCCTACAAACTATTATGTTTTCTCTAGACTAATTAGAAAGCGGAAAAAACATGGACACTTTCATAAGTTTTTTGAACGTACATATATCATAGATAATTAACATAATTGTTTGAGTGTGCAGAAGAAGATTATATCCATTAGTAGTTCAGTGATGGAAGCTGCCATTTTTAACATCTTGTTAGAGATGCAGCCCGAGAGCATGGGGATTGCGGACCTGGGATGCTCTTCTGGACCGAACGCATTGACAGCAGTGTCTCAGATAATCAACATGGTGAATGCTGCTAGCCAGCAGATGGGTCTTCCTGTGCCTGAATTAAGGGTGTCGCTGAACGATCTCCCTGGAAACGACTTCAACGAGGTGTTTAAGTTGTTGCCAGAGGTTTACAAGAAGGTGAAGAAGGCATATGGTATTAACGAAGGTTGTTATGTTTGGGGCTTGCCAGGTTCGTTTTATGGCAGGTTGTTCCCTGCCCATAGTCTTCACTTTGTTCATTCTTCTTCAAGCCTCCACTGGTTGTCTAAGGTTTGTAAATTTATAAATTATTTAGTTGATATTAATTGACACGACTTGCAATTAGGGCTGATAATTTCTGACACGAACCTGTTAACACGGCACGACATGACATGACACGACACGACACGAAGTTAACAGGTTTCATGTTTGAGCTTAACAGGTTTCGTGTCATTAACAGGTTGACACGTTTAATACACGATAAAAATCGTGTCTTAACAGGTTGACCGTTTAATACACGATAAAAATCGTGTCTTAACAGATTAAATACATGTTAACCTGTTAACCCACATGTTAAGACTTGTTTGTATTTTTAAGTTATTAAAATTATATGTATATATATATATATATATATATATATAACCTGTTAACGCACATGTTAAGATATTTGTTGCAAATTTAGTCCCCGCCGTTAGTGTCCGTTAGTTTTTAACGATCTAGGGACTAAATATGCAATATGGTCAAACCATAGGGACCAATTGCGTAATTGTCTCAAAAAATTAAAAACAAAACTAAAAAAATCATATAAAATTAAAAAATTAAAATTTAAAAGATTCAAATAAAACGTTAATAAAGAAATTCAATAATCATTAAAAAATAGAATAAAGGTTAAAAAATTAAACCAAATTTAAAAAGTAAATAAAAATAACAATAAAATGCATATAAAAATAAAAAAAGGAGAAAATGAGAAGTATGTTTAATTTTTTTATTATAATTATTTTTATAAAGTTCATATGTCATGTTTAAATCGAAGAATACAAAAACCTTTTGGAAAGTAAAAATCCATCAACGAAATATGAAATCGAACTATTTTTTTATTTTTTTTTTGAACTTTAATATGATTTTTTCAATATTTATTTTGAATTTTATAAATGTTTATTCGATTGTATGTTTAATTTTTATTTGGTTTTTATTTAATTTCTTTACTTTAATCACATATTTCTTTTTCAATACTTCCCGCTTTATCTTTTTACATACGTTTTATTTTTACTTTTATTTAGTTTTAAATTTGATTTTAATATTTAACCTTTATTTTATTTTTTAAAAAATTGTTAAAATTTATTATTGATGTTTATTTGAATTTCTTATCTTTGATTTTAGTTCCTTTTATCTTTTATTTGATTTTCAATTTTTTTAAGCAAATTGCACAATTAGTCCCTATGGTTTAATTATATTGCATATTTAGTCCATAGATCGTTAAAAACTAACGGATACTAACGGTGGGGACTAAATTTATAATAAACATCCAATGTTTGGACGAAAGTTGTAATTTTTAATCTGGGGACCAAATTTACAATATGATCAAACCACCATGGTTGTAAAACAAGGTCTACAAGGTCAAGTACTCTCTGAGTAATCGTTCCAAGGTAGATTGCCGATGCGACTTTCTTCAACTCCGCCTAATTACTCAGAATCGATAAAACGTGTTCAACCTTGACCAGAATCAGATCTAGTGGGTCAACTATGGCCGATTTGAAGTTTAACAAAAATAAAACATAATTTATATGGCTATTATATCGAAGAATGAATATCATTTTCATATATTTTGTTATAAATTTATAAATTTACGTTATTTGACATATATTTAATTTGCCAAAATTAAATTCTTTGTATTTTAACATGTCTGAGTACTCCCCGAGTACTCTCCTCCTAGACCGAGTACTCTTAACTCCTCGCTTGACCGACTAGGGAGCGCTAGCGAATTTTGCAACCATGTAAACCACAGGGACTATTTTTACAATTTTCTCTAAAACAATATATGAATATTGTTCATATGTGTGTATGAAAGAGAAGGATGTCACCTATCGCGGTCACGTTTTGTGTCAGGTTGCACTTATCTGTGTTAGAGATGCTCTAGGTGGTCCATTTTCGAAAAACTTAGGCCATTAAACTTATGTTAGGGTTTAAATATCACACGTTATTGATGAATAGCAAAAGAAAGATTTGCCACTGAGGTCACCATCAAATAAAGACCTATACTTTATAATTTTCTTCAATCTTTCTTCAATAAACTCAAGTACGTGGTGTTGAGGTCGTGTTGAGGTGACCAAATTATTGTCCAGTTAAAACAAAACGATATTGTCAAACCTACATTACATGACAATAACCATACAAGTGTACAACAAATTACCAACTTTAAAAGTCATAATTGTAACCACGTCATATGCATGGGACCACATGGTACAATACTAAATTCAGGCCATAATTGCAATAAATAATCTTGGTACGGTAATCTTCTAATAGGTACCATTGGGCTTGGAACCTAGGGTTGGAACGCATTTGAACAAAGAGAAACTATACATATCTAAGAGTAGCCCAATGAGCGTCATAAAAGCTTACCAGCAGCAGTTCCATGAGGATTTCTCGTTGTTTTTGAAGTCTCGTGCCAAGGAAATGGTTAACAATGGTCGGATGGTTTTGTCATTCATGGGTCGGCGGTTGCCAGACCCTTGTGCCGATGAGGCTTGTTACCAATGGGAGCTTTTAGCCCGTGCCTTAATGAGCCTTGCTTTAGACGTATGCCTCTTCCCTTTCTATATTATAACATTTATTTTTAGAAGCAATATTATGATACGACAATTACTAAAACACCTAAAATAAAAGTGGTGATTTCACGAATCACGTACTGATAAGTTGTTACATACGTTGTGGTAGGGACTTGTTGAAAAGGAAAAGATTGATTCGTTCAATGCACCTTATTATGCACCAAGCCTGGAAGAAGTGAAAAATGAAGTTGAGATTGACAGTTCCTTTCTTATTGATGGTGTTGAGACATTTGAGATAGGATGGGATGGTGGTGACTCGGGTGATCTCAACATATCAAGTGGTAATCGAGTGGCTAAAACCATTCGAGCTGTGGTTGAGCCAATGCTAGAGAGTCATTTTTGCCTTGGACGTGAACTAATGGATAAGTTATTCCAAGGATATGCTAAAATAATCGACGACTGCTTCTCTGAAACAAAGTTCAAGTATATTAATTTAGTTGTATCTTTCATAAGAAAGGACTAAAGTACTTTTTCAAAGATCGTGTTATATCCTCACAATTCCTACTGTTGAGTTTATTATATATTTCATTAGCTTTTTTACTGTAATCTACTTATTTTGATTTTACATAACTAGAGGTTTGTTTACCTAGAGTTGTCTATTATCATCATGTTATAACCTACTATTATTATTAATAAATTGATCATACATATACATATTAGCGATTTCACACACACACACACACATATATGGAAAGAAACGATTGTTAATCCACCTTTATTGCGATAACCTGTTTACACTAATGTAATAAACACTTACATCATGATTATGCATTGTAACTAACTTTTACACCGCGTTAACCACTAATGTTACAATTTGCCCCTCAATTTTAAAATTTCCCCCCTTTATAAAAACTTCACCCTTTTTTTAAAATCTTTTTAACTTTTTTGTATGATGTTATTTTTATATACAAATTATGTCACACCCCAACTAGGGCATGTAGACAGTCCATAACCCATGACACTATTAAAGTGATATTATTTAATCAACCCATTTACATAAGTCTTACAAAGAAGCTATAAATTGTTCAAACAACATAACATAAAATAAATTTTGATTTATTAACCAGGTCCATAAGCATCTTAAGTGTCTTAAACTTGTAAGCATCTCAAGCAGGATTCCCTACAACATGTATAAAATAAATGTCAACTAGCAAAATGGTGAGTAAACATAGATTTGTTACATATACTTGATTTAAAACATGATTCAAGATTCAAAGTATGAATTCAAGTAATTATAACTAACTAACGGGTTAGACTAAGAATATAAGTTTCCATACCCAAATGCCATCTACAACAGCCCGTTCGGGCGGGTGTCAAACCAATAGCGCCATAATCGTTACTTTACGCTTTAGAAAATTAATGATCAAATGCTAGCAAGTAAGTAAGCAGGCAAGATTGACCATCAAATGAAACATTAATCTAATAAGTTTATCACAAAATCATAGAATACACACAAGACTTAATTGTTTCGTACAATTTTGCAAGAAAAAATTAAAAATACATGTACATGTCACATCCTAAAAAAAGGAAAAGAGACTATGAATACTAATATTGAGTTCTTGAGTATGAGTTGGACTTATGAATTGATTAATAGAAATGGTAAAGCCTTAAATTAGCATGATTATATGTATAAGAGCTTATGTTTAAGGGTTATGAGTATTGACCATAGTTATAAACTAATTAAAAGCAAAGGAAAAGAAAGATTGTTGCAAGATCAAAATAGATTTGAATAGATTTATTGTTACAGTTTCACATTATAATAAAAAATATCAAAACTTAAGTAGAAATTCTGATACTTTCCGGTCTATTAGTCTAGCATGATGTGAACAACTTTCATTGAAAAAAGTTTTCCAAATTCGGAACAAAAGTTGATCAAAATACCAATACAAAGCACAAGGAAAAATATGCACACTTACTTAGTAGAGGTTGTTACGGAGTCATCTGATAGAAATAGAAGTCGTGTGCACTATAGTTAGAAACATAACTCGATGAGTGTCACACCCCGGGCCCAGAGGGGCGGGACATGAAGATTAGTAACGACAACCAAACGCAGCGGAAACCAAATGGTTTATTACGTAGCATCTTATAAAATTTTCACTAGGATATTTGCTTGATTCCAATACATAAAGTACCTCAATCTACAAGCTAATGGTATCGCTATTAGGCTCTTGATTAAGCTTTACTTGAGTCTTCTGTATCTAATCCATCTAGGCTCAACTTTTGCCTTTTACAACTACCCTCAACTCTTGCTTCAGCTTTAGATATCTTCTATGGCTCATCTAATTCTTTGGTTGTACCTGAAAGACATGCTCAAAAGATTTTGTGTCAACATAAAGTTGGTGAGTTCAAGTGCTTAAAGTTTAAAAATAAAAGGCTCTTTAGAATCCATTAATTGATTTTAAAAACATAAGTATCATTGTTATGGGGTCACAATCAACCCTGCACTCAGTCCCGACTAGCCTCTTCTAAAGTTATGTTTTTACCGGTTAACCCCGAAGGGAGAAGTGTGCCTCAAACAGTGGACCATACCTGCCGGATGGTTCACCATAGTATATTATCAAAACTTGTCACATACCACAAATGATCCCTCAGGATCTCAGTGGGGTACACTTCCTAACCAGAAGGCATTGTGTGGGGGGGATTTCTCAAGTAGATCTACCCATATAAAACATGCGCTTTACAAAAGAATTAATGATTATGATCTAAATGTCAGCATGAAACAACAATATCCACAACATAAGCATCATAACATATCACAAAGAAAATGTTTCAGTTCAAAAGAGCATGCTTCATCCCCAAAGCAGTAATAAAAAGGGGGACACGAGAACTCACCTGGTATCCTTATATAGATTTCTAAGGTCGGTATAGAGTGAAGGGCTCCAATAATGTAATCCTAATTCGTACATATAAGATTTATGTTTAGCATTAGCACGATGTTATTACATGCGTGCGGTTGAGCTCTTTGTATTAGCTTAAGTGAGATGATCTTTTTAATATTATGGTTAGGATGTTTGTTGTTGAATGATATTAATGTTACTCGTATACCTACTTCGGTTTCCTAAATTATATAGATTTCATGTGTATTGAATATTCTTGTATATTGGGGTGTGTGTGTATATATCCATCTAGTCACTTATTTGTTATTATATATACATACATATTATTAACATTTAATCATACCCTAATTAGATTACTTGACTCAATCACCCATTGGTTTGATGCTCCTGTAAGTAAATGGTTATGGATCTAGTTTATTCTCATTGTGAATATATATAACTAAGTCTTGATATTATCTTCCACATGATATAACTATTATTAATATATGTAATCACAATAAGAATTAACATATAAATATTCAACAATACGTTGCACATAGATAATAATGATATTAGAAGGAATTTATTATAATGTTAAACGAAATGACTTTGAAAATGGTAATATTAATAATAAAAATAATAAGAATAAAAATAATAATAATAATAGTATTAACATTTTGTAATATTAGCATATATGTTATATCTACTTAAACACACATATCTTGATGGCACTCATTTTAATAGGCATTTAAAGTCTTGTTTATAATAGTATGCATATTAGTAATTATAATTCTTAAAATAAAATTTAATTATTATGTCGCAATTAGTAGTATTTCTAATAATAATATAAAGTTACATATTAATGATAATTATTATACTAATATTAATACTAGAATTAACCCCATACCGACTATTATAGTATTTATATAGAAATAATATTACATTATTTCTCAAATGGTTATTTATGGCTGGCCACACATGTTATTATAAATACGTATATTCTTATTCACAAATTAAATGTGTTCAATTCTATTATTTACTTATAAACGTTTTATATTTCTATATTGTTTAATCAAGATAGGTTTATAAAAATTTATATTTGTATTAGCTACATGTTATGGTTTATAAGCCTTATGTTTCATATATATAATATTATTTCATCTTTATAGTATCACGTTCATGGTGCCGTATAAAACTATTCCATTACAATCAAGTAACCATAGACCTAATTTCTATTTTTATTAATATTACGTATCTTTATCGTGTTTTTGAGCTCAACGCATTACGCACGTGTGAATAATAGTTAGATGTTGAATAAGCGTCATGTGGGATTATACCTCTCACTCGGTTTACGTACGCAAATCCACTCGTATTCGACCCGAACTCATCAAGATGCTAACGGTTGGTTGCTGATCATCTGTAACCACGTTGACACATGTTGACCCGGTTCGACCCTTGTTGATAAACAGTTCGACCTGGGTTAACAGCTTTGACCATGCTTTGACCATCACCCGAGCAACCTCATAATCCCCTAATTGCTTCTATCTCGCCAGGCCATCTCCTGTATCACACACCACCACAACCAACTGTATCACCCTCATCATTGACCACCGTAAACCACCTTTACAGCCCCCACCAACATCACCGCCGCTGCCACTCAATCACCACCCCCAACCACCATTAATCATCGTCAAACAACACCATCACCACGACCGAAAACCACACCCAAAACCCACCTGAAACCATCTAATCAACCAACACCACAACCATCATCAAAACAACCACCATAACCACCACCATTGCCTTACCACTGCCATCAGAGCCATCGTCTTCACCATCACCCCTGTCGCTGCTTAGATCCACATCCATAACTCAACAGCTAACACAACCGCCCCCTTCACCATCACCATCCACAACCCGGATCCACTGAAACAACCACTCTAATCGACAACCACCTTCACCATAACCGCCTATGCGGTCGAGAACCACGGGTTCGCCGGACACCAGTCGCCTTGGGCAGTCTTCGGGAACCATCGATCGACCACCACCGCCAACATCATCAGCCACAGCTGACACCCCTAACCACAGCCTACACACTGCCATCGTCACCACCATCGCCAACATCATCAGCCACAGCTGACACCCCTAACCACAGCCTACACACTGCCATCGTCACCACCATCAGCAACCATCACAACAGCCGCCATCACCCACCGACACACCACCATCGTCGGACCCTAACACCACCACCTCTGAACCGGATTTACAACACCACCATAGCACCGCCACAACACCGCCACCTGAACCCCACTATCAACATCGTGACCACACCCACGATCGACCTCCACAACCACGACAACCGTGAACCATCATCCCCACCACCTCCGAACCGACCAGCAACCATCACTTTCGCCTTCAATTCCCATCACCTTGTTGAGTTTTAGGAGAAATCAAAGCCACCATCGTGATCGGGGCGTCGAGGGGAGTCCGAATTTGTGTGTCACTTGCCGACACTCGTCGGAACCACCGTCGCCTACGGCCGAGATCGAAGAGAGGGGGGAGAAGCTACGGCATCCTCTCTCTCTCTCTACCCCAATTTTTCTTTCAAATGTTTTTTTGAAACCCTAAAATAGAGAAACATTTGCTTATATAGTGGGTTAAGGGAATGGGTTCGTTAACGGGTCGGTTCGTATCGCGTACGAATATGTTTCTATTGTTAAAAATTTGATTTCTTAATAGTTTTTATTATTAAGTACTATAAATACTTATTTTGTTGTATTAAAATTATCTGGTGAATAAACGAATCAAAATACGTTAATAATGTGTTTTTAACGCGTTTATCGTTCATCAACCTAATTGTTTGCTTGTAAGTTTATAATAATCATGTTATGACTTGTTACCTTCATCTGCTTATTGTTCAAGGTTAGAATTACTGAATCGAGCTTCAGAGGGCCTTAAATGGGCCTCGTTTATAAGTTCGGGACTGTATGGGCTTTTATTGGGCCTAAACTGCAGATTTCCTTTCCAAGTTTTCTTTAGTAAGCCCAAATCAATCTGGACCTCTATTGGGTCTTATAATACTTTAAGGTTCTATTTGGGCTGAAATTCTGGGGTGTTACAGTCTCTCCTTCTTTAAAAAATTTCATCCTCGAAATTTTAGTATTGGTAATATTGGTTTTGAGTGTGTTTCGATCATAGTATAAGTCCTAAGAATTTGAAACTTTTTAGCTGAGCATACAAGGATGAATGTTGTTGATTATGGGTCAAATAACTGGGTTTCATCTAGATTCAGGTAAGTATCCCGATGTTTGATCATGATTGTCAAAACAAGTGAGTCGTTTCCTACACAGATATTTGGCTTCAGTACCCGATTAATTAACATTTGTACAGATTTGACAAGAAGAGATTTTCCGTTGTGGTTCAATACACCGTCCTGCTAGATAAATCTAGCAAGGAGACGAACACCACAATCCCAGTGGTATTACCGTCCTCACGGACAATCTTATGAAAGATTGTGAAGAATCAAATGTTGGTGTGAATGCCTTCAATTAGACATAAGAGTCAAGTCGGCTATACGCCACTATTAACACTTCAAGATCATAAGGTAATAGGTCATAAGATGTCATAGATTTAAGGCTTCAGATCAAGGAGGATTTGGGTTTTCCCAAGAGTACAGATTAATATCTAGAACTCGCGCATTTATTCCAGCCAAGTTAGAACTACAAAGTTTTCACGACTTGATAAGAATGAATAAGATAGGTCACACACAATGGTCACTTCCTTTCCAACCTTCCTCCTCTAAGAACGATATTGTGTATGATAATCTCGGTCTTTAAGTAGGTCCACCCATCTTATCTGACTCATGTAAAGAGTTTCCTAATCTAGGGTGTGTTATAAGCTCTTATGAGCTGACGTTAGGAGAGTTCACAAGTTCAAGATGTGATGCGGGTGAAGGAAATAGAAGAAAAGCCCAAATGTAGGCTATCCGCATTTATCAATGCGGGTAAGCAGAGACAAATACGGCCCAGACTTGTTCTTTCACATTTAAAAATACGAGTGTCTTAGGACAAATGCGAATGAAGGCCTCCTATCCGCACTTGTCAATGCGGTTGATATTACAGATTGTTGATCACCCTATTATGTTTGAACTAGTATCCTAATGGGTAGTTGGTAGAGTAGTACAGATAATGTAACCAAATGCATATTTTATTTTACAAAAGTCGCGCCCTATAGTTCCAGTTCATGCATAATGTAACTCTTCACATGTTTCTTGAATTGTCAGGCGGCTAGAAGATTGCCCTGTACCGTTGCATCAACACACATCTGAAACCTTCTGATCCGTGCCCAAACGAATTCTTCATTTTCCTGGGATAACGATGCCAGTTGTATAGCTACACGAGTGAAGCTTTTATTGATCCTTCTACAGTTTTCGCTTAACCCTAAACATTAACGTATCTCAATGAGTTTTTACTACTTCCCGGACTTTGATAGCCCTAAATTTTAGCGTTTTGTCTTGAATTTCGTGCTTATTAGCAATGACAAGATGACAGTCATGTCTAAGTATAGCTTACAATTCCTATTCTTGAGGCTCATGAATACCGTGGAGGCGTCAGTCAACCCAAACAGGCTTGAATATGATTTTCATATTGGCTATAATTTATTTTAAATGCAACCTTGGTAACATCGTTTTACTTATATTCTCGGCTGATAACATTAGAAGTGTAAGCATCATCTTGCAACCAATTAAGTAGGTTAACAATTCTAGGAAGAGGGTATCGCTTCTTCTTAGTAACTTTATTCAACTCTTGATAGTCTATCCATATTAGGAGCATTCCATTCTTCTTACCACAAAGTGTATCAGGGTTCTTCAAGGTGACACACTGTGTCTTATGATCAGTTTATCTAACAGCTCGCGGATTTGCCTTCCTTCCACGAGCTCGTTAACATAAGCTTCAAATTAAGTACCACCATACCTCACTACTTCTATCCGGTTCACATTCCTTTAAAGCAACCTCATCTGCTCTCTTAAACCATAGAATTGCTGCAAGCGTTCCCACTAATTCCTTTATAGTGCTTCCCAACTATGGTCAACCTTCTAGGTGACCTCTATCTCGTTCCATATTCTCCGAGGTAACCATGCCCTGTAGAGGGTCTATTCGTGAAGAAAGTAACTCCATTTAGATCTTAACTCCTTATAAGCACATCGATTATCCCAACAAGATATAGAAGTAGGACTTTTAGCTCGAGTTTCTAAGGTATGGAGTTTTCTAGGGTATGGAATTGGAGAATTACTTTAGAAAAAGTTTAAAAATCTAGGAGGAGAAGTAATTAACGCTTACGACAGGAGCTTGTTGTGCAGGTCATCTTTGTCTACTATCTACTGCATGTTTATCATTTTGTTATAGTTGGACCTCAAGTGACTTAATCACATGAGATTTCTTGTACTTGATCTTCTATGCTTCTTAATACCTCTTTTAGAGCAATACAGTCCTTTGAGCTCAACTGAGAGCCTTACCACATGAATTCTTCATTGTCATCAACAACATTTACTTTAACAGGTTTAGAACTTCATTATGGTGCTCGCTAGTAAAAGGAAGCTAACTACCGCTCTAATAACTTATTATATAACTTTTGAGATTGTAATCTAACTTTGTGATCTTCGCTCTCGTATCACGAACTTATCACCCAAATAGTAAAGCTCTCGGGGTAGAGATGACTTACAAGGTTTCAAGTTGTCCACATCAACAATCGCGTGTTTTCAACAATAAAGGTCATGATAGTGGGTTTAGCATGAGTAGCACCACTTGTTAGACCAAGAAGTGTTATAGAGAATAAATCTTAAGCAGAAGGTGAGTGAAAACTGAGAATTTACACAAGTTGTAGATTCGGATTTTTGTTTTGAAAGCTCGAAGGTTAGTTTTTCTCGACGAACATCTCTAGCACTTGAGCCTTTATCTCTATGGAATCCGGATTCGAGAACGGGGTCTTATCTCCTTATTTATTCTGGCACTCTGAAGTTTACCAACCGCACGGTTGGTTAAAAGCATGGTCGAAATAATTTAAATTATGCTGCAGGTAAAGATTGTTAGTAGGTTACGGTTCGTTGATTATGAAGGATTTCACAAGCACCTGGTACTATGAAAGGTGATTGTTAATCACTATCGGAGCTGATAATAAGAATATTTCTTTGGATTAAGTGGTTGTATGACATCAAATAGGTATAGAGTAATCATTTATCAAAGACTTTATGAAATCAATAGAGGAATTTTTAGACTCCAGGTTGTCCTTTGAAGTGCGAGCTAATAAGGGGGAAAGAAGTGACAAGACATATCCTTCTATGTCATTGATCACATGACGTGCTTCTCGACAATCCATTACTCCAATTCATTCTCGGTTGTAGAGTTTATGTTAGAGAGTCTCTCATGATACTGACAAAGTTGAAACGAATTCTGCAATAGGTAGGAAGAAATCTTTGGACATCACGAAAAAGAATGAATAATACTGCTAAAGTACGCGCATAACTTAGGTGAAGTATCGTACTCTCAGCACGAGGCTGGTTGAGCTTAATAAGGAACATTTGATGATCTTTTGAATAAGATAATTGCATCTTTATAAATCCAATAGGGGAGCAAAACAAAAGAAAAGAGAAGAAGAAAAGGAATAGTTACTATAGTGGCATCCCTAGTAGCCTTGCATGTGTCACATGATTTCATCCAGTGCGAAAGTGGTGAATATTTAATCATTGATTATATGTTGGGTATTAGTGTTTGTACTTGTATCTATTAGTTCCTTGAGTGTTATACTTTGACATTAAATTGCATAATAGGACCTACCAGAATTCAAGTGTACCTGTAAATTCACCATTACGTGTGCGCTCGTAATCATCAATTTACCTTACACAATCATTCTAGTTATTTCCCATGATAAGTTTCAAGTTTTGTTTGTTATTGGGTTTATGAAGTTATGTTTCTCATTTGGGTTTTTATCTGCAATTTAGGCACACCTAGTGTCCCTAGTTATGCTAGCAATATAGCTAACCCAACCAATGTGTCCAAGTACAGTTCCACGAACCAGGTAATAAGCTATCAGGTTCAAAGCTATAGTAGGGAGGAATCAAAGAAAAGACATCATGTTTACTATCCTGTCACTGCATCCTAGCAAGTAGCATCATATACATGAAGCATAAACAAGTTTGCAATTTATAGCAGTTGTTTCATATAGTGACACAAGTCAACTGTGTAATTAGGTATGTATCTCTTCAGTCAAAATTTAAGTCCTGTTATATGCGCACACATATGATTTCTAACATTCAAAGTACTCAGTGTCCGGAGATCTTAATAGTCAGCTCCAGAAGGTCCCATACTTTCATATCTTGGTTTACTCTGGTGCGCCTATCATGGCTAATACCCTAATGCAACAAGGTTTCTCAGAGGGTAGGAGGAATCTTAATGGTAAATATTCCTTGAGGTACTCGGATTAAGGGTGGATGTCCTTACGAGACCCTAAATTGGCTGCAAACTTTGGATCACTGATCATGGAAACAACCGACTAGGCTGGTCCTACAAGATCATATGGTTGTAACTTAGGTCTTACATAGTAACCCACCTTCCTACAACCTTGGCTCAACAAAACTCTAAAAAGTCATCCTACTAAAGTGGTCCTACAGGGTTCCAATAGTTGTAGTTTAGGTCTCGCAAAGCAGACCTACTTCTCTACAACCTTTGGCTCTGATACCAATCTGTCACACCCCGAGCCCAGAGGGGAGGGACATAACGATTAGTAATGACAACTAAATACAGCGGAAACTAAATGGTTTATTACATAATATCTTATAAAATTTTCACTAGGATATTTGCTTGATTCTAATACACAAAGTACCTCAATCTACAATCTAATGGTATCACTAGTAGGCTCTTGATCAAGCTTTACTTGAGTCTTCTGTATCTAAGCCATCAAGGCTCAACTTTTGCCTTTTACAACTACCCTCAACTCTTGCTTCAGCTTTAGATCTCTTCTACAGCTCATCTAATTCTCTAGTTGTACCTAAAAGACATGCTTAAAAGATTTTGTGTCAACATAAATTTGGTGAATTCAAGTGCTTAAAGTTTAAAAACAAAAGGCTCTTTAGAATCCATTAGTTGACTTTAAAATCATAAGTATCATTGTTGTAGGGTCACAATCAACCCTGCACTCAGTCCCGGCTAGCCTCTTATAAAGTTATGTTTGTACCGGTTAACCCTAAAGGGAGAACTGAGCCTCGAATAGTGGACCATACCTGTCGGATGGTTCACTATAGTATCTTATCAAAACCTATCACATGCCACAAACGATCCCTCAGGATCTCAGTGGGGTACCCTTCCTAACCGGAAGGCACTATGGGTGGGGGATTTTCCAAGTAGATCTACCCATATAAAACAAGCAGTTCACAAAAGAATCAATGATTGTGATCTAAGTATCAGTAGGTAACAACAATATCCACAACATAAGCATCATAACATATCACAAAGAAAATGTTTAAGTTCAAAAGAGCATGCTTCAACCCTAAAGCAGTAATAAAAAGGGGGACACGAGAACTCACCTGGTATCCTTATATAGATTTCTAAGGTCGGTATAGAGTGAAGGGCTCCAATAATGTAATCCTAATTCGTACATATAAGATTTATGTTTAGCATTAGCACGATGTTATTACATGCGTGCAGTTGAGCTCTTTGTATTAGCTTAAGTGAGATGATCTTTTTAATATTATGGTTAGGATGTTTGTTGTTGAATGATATTAATGTTACTCGTATATCTACTTCGTTTTCCTAAATTAATTAGATTTTATGTGTATTGAATATTCTTGTATATTGGTATATATATATATCCATCTAGTCACTTATTTGTTATTATATATATATACATATTATAAACATTTAATCATTACCTAATTAGATTTACTTGACGCAATGACCCATTGGTTTGATGCTCCTATAAGTAAATGGTTATGGATCTAGTTTATTCTCAATGTGAATATATTAACTAACTCTTGATATTATCTTCCACATGATATAACTATTATTAATATATGTAATCACAATAAGAATTACCGTATAAATATTCAACAATACGTTTCACATAGATAATAATGATATTAGAAGGAATTTATTATAATATTAAACAAAATGACTTTGAAAATGGTAATATTAATAACAATAATAGTAATAAGAATAATAATAATAATAGTATTAGCATTAGTAATGTCGATAACGATAACAATTGTTGTAATATTAGCATATATGTTATATCTACTCAAACACACATATCTTGATGGCACTCATTTTGAGAGGCATTTAAAGTCTTGTTTATGATAGTAGGAATATTAGTAATTATAATTCTTAAAATAATATTTAATTATTGTATCGCAAGTAGTAGTATTTCTAATAATAATCTAAAGTTACATACTAATGAAAATTATTATACTAATATTAATACAAGAATTAACCCCATACCAACTATTATAGTATTTATATATAAATAATATTACATTATTTCTCAAATGCTTATTTATGGCTGGCCACACATGTTATTATAAATACGTATATTTTTATTCACAAACAAAATGTGTTCAATACTATTATTTACTTATAAACATTTTATATTTCCAGATTGTTTAATCAAGATAGGTTTATAATCATTTATATTTGTATTAGCTAGATGTTATGGTTTATAAGCCTTACTAGTTAAAATCCAACACGGGCGTTGCGCGTGTGATAAACCTTGTTTGACCAGTTCACGCGTTACGCGAATTTAGTTTCCTCCTTTTTCGCAGATCCGCGTTAGGTTGTTTTTCGACCCGCGCCTCGCGGCGGAGTTCGAACATGACGGTTAGGTGATCAAAAGGCTATAATTTAAGGCTCAGAAACAATGACGCATTGTGGCTGCAAATAATGCATCAACTACGCCATAACAATGGCCATGTCTTATTTCATCGTCATCGCCTATCAATCGTTTCAAAACCTACCACAATTCACCACATCATCTTTCTGCAAATACATAAACAGGTTATTCCAAACAGTTGCCCAAACAAAACAAACCATCTTCTTGCAAAAGTTGAATTTGCAGGTCTACCATTGTTACCAGAAGATAGTCTAGCAATACTATAAATGTGCAATACACAAACAAAACCAACAATACAAAGACTCGAATAGATGTTGTTTCCATTCTAATATCGGTCTCAAAGTGACAACAGAGGTACCCTCTACAAAACCACTACCCCTTCACTGTCTGTTCTTCACCCTTCTTCAATCCATTGAAAACAACCTACAACCTAATGAAATCAACTGCAAAAAACATGTATGAAAAAATTGGCTGATAAAAGAAGGGAATCAGCAGCACCAACGATTCATCTTTTCATTTCACAACTAATTAAAATCCCTAAAAGACCCAAAGAGCACACCTGCTTTGCGAGACATCATAGATCTGACCCTTGATGGCCATAAGTAGAGGCTTTTGGGGGTCGTTGTCGTCGAACTCCTTGAGGTCCTCCTCGAGAATCTCGCCGAGCTGAACCGGCGGTGGAAGGGGGTGCGCATCTTCTTCGAAGGAACGGGACCGGTGCTGTTGATGGTCGGAAGATGATCCTCCAAGCAGAACGGAGAAGACGTAGTAGAGGGCGATGCCGGCCGCCACGACGGTGAAGGTGTTGGGGGAGAGGCCGGTGTATGCGCTTATGGCGTATTTGGGTTTAAATAGTGAGAAACCCAGACAAACAAAATGACAGAATTGCCCCCGTTTACTATTCATTCCATTTGGTTTTTAAATATTACTAGTGGTGTCCGTCGACGCACGTTGCGCGTGTGATGGATCGGGCTAAGAATAGACTCTCAGTCGTGGCTGTTAATTATAAACGGTAGCGACGACAGAACAACCGATACCATTGCCGGTTATCATCCAGCCCGACATTATATGTTAACAAATGCGAAACAATAATATCGTACAAATGTTACCAAATTAGTATCTACCCTATCCAAAAAAACTATCTCCTTATATAAAGTAACCTGCAAGTAATTTTCAGCAAAGAATTTACATTATACCAAAACCAGTTTTAATGAGGCCAGAACCAAATTAATTCATATGAGGCCAAAATCAATAACTTATTTAAATTAAAAATAATAGAATTTGTTTTAAAAAATCCCAAATAAAAAACTTAATTAAATCACAAACCCCCAATCGGCCAAACCCCCCCCCCCAATCAAACCCCGATTGATCGAGCGTCCAACCCCAAACCCCCGCCGGCGACAGACCCACCGGCCGATCGAACCCACCGCGACACCCCCGCTGGCGTATAGGGTAATTTCCGAAATATATAGAGTTAGGTATATTAATTAAAAATAAAAGTTATAAAATATACAATTTAATATTTGATAAACGAATATAAACAATTATAAATAAACAAAAATGAAAAAGATATCGTGAATACAAACACAAATAAATTCGCTAAACCTTCGTGTCATTCAGAGTACTATTAAAAGAAGTTGTTTTAAGGATAATCCAAATCCACGTCATCATAGTCAAAATCAGCGAAAACTCGGCCGCTTTCCCCTACAATCACATTATCCATCACTCGGCGTCCACACGCCACGTCACCCCATAAACCCTCAAACTCCTTGAGATAATCACAACACAACGCAACCACACGTCACCCGGCCCACCACAACGCAATCCCAACCGTCGATCAAACAACTCCCACAATTACTCCGATGCACCCACCGTACCGAATAATCGCCTTTCTGCAACAATATAATCTATGAATCTCTACTCAAAGCCTTACAAAAAAAATGAATCTCTACTCAAAAGTGCATCATTAGTACATATAAATAATCTCATGGAACCAAACGGCGTCGTTAGGTACCGTCACCGGCGGTCACCGTCGTCCGCCCGCTTCCTCGGCGTCTTCTCGCGGCCGTCGTCCTCCGGTGTCATCTCCGGCGGATCCTCCGTCGCCGGCGACGACTTCAGTGAAGATGACGTGTTCTGGACCGGCGACTTCGCCGAAAAGAAGAAACAATCGGCAGATCCGATGAAGGACACCACCACCAGCAATCAATTGTTCCGGCAAGGGGATAAGTTCGGCATTCTGGCGGCATTACCGGAGGACAACGGCCGGAAACCTAATCGCCCTGTGTTGAACCGGAGAAACCCTACGATCGGATCTCCGACGACGCCCAATTCGTCTTCCTCTCGCTTAATCCCGTCGATTCCGAGGCCTGTGAAGGCAGATAGAGAGATATCTCACTCTATGCCGTTGAAGTTTCAGCAATCGGCGCCGGTGAACGTGCCGATGTTCGCGAGGAGGATGAACACCGGCGGTGAACTGGCGGATGTTGACATCAGAGAAGATGATGAGGAGGAGATGCTTCCGCCGCATGAGATTGTGGCGAGAGGATCGTTGCCGCATACGACGTTTTCGGTTCTCGAAGGCGCCGGGAGGACGCTGAAAGGGAGGGATCTCCGGTTGGTTCGTAACACGGTGTGGTACTGTTCATACTGTTCATTTACTGTTCATTGAAGTTGGTTTTTAAACATATATAGTAATGTTATGTTTCATATATATAAAATATTATTTCATCTTTATAATATCACTTTCATGGTGTCGCATAAAACTATTCCGTTACAATCAAATAATGATAGACCTAATCTCTATTTTTATTAATATTACGTATCTTTATCGTGTTTTTGAGCTCAACGCATTACACACGTGTAAATAATAGTTAGATGTTGAATAAGCGTCATTTGGGATTATAGCTCTCACTCGGTTTACGTACGCAAATCCACTCGTATTCGACCCGAACTCATCAAGATGCTGACGGTTGGTTGCTGATCATCTTTAACCACGTTGACACCTGTTGACCCGGTTCGACTCTTGTTGACTAACAGTTTGACCAGGTTTAACAACTTTGACCAAGCTTTGACCATGACCCGAGCAACCTCATAATCCCCTAATTGCTTCTATCTTGCCACGCCATCGCCTGTATCACACACCACCACAACGAACTGTATCACCCTCACCATTCACCACCGTAAACCACCTTCACAGCCCCCACCAACATCACCGCCGCTGCCACTCAATCACCACCCATAACCACCATTAATCATCGTCAAACAACACCATCACGACGACCGACAACCACACCCAAAACCCACCTACAACCATCTAATCGACCAACACCACAACCATCATCAAAACAACCACCATAACCACCATCATCGCCTTACCACTGCCATCAGAGCCACCGTCTTCACCGTCACCCGTGTCGGTGCTTCGATCCACATCCATAACTCAACAGCCAACACAACCGCCCCCTTCACCATCACCATCCATGATCATCACTGCCGCCGCCTTTGGAACCCGGATCCACCGAAAAAACCACTCTAATCAACAACCACCTTCACCATAACTGCCTATGCGGTCGAGAACCACAAGGTCGTCAAACATAGTCTCCTTGGGTAGTCGTCAGGAACCATCAATCGACCACCACCGCCAACATCATCAGCCAAAGCTGACACCCCTAACCACAGCCTACATACTGCCATCATCACCACCATCAGCAACCATCACAACAGCCGCCATCACCCACCGACACATCACCATCGTCAGACCCTAACACCACCGCCTCTGAACCGGATTTACAGCACCACCACAACAACGCCACAACACTGCCACCTGAACCCCACCATCAACATCGCGACCACACCCACGGTCGACCTCCACAACCACGATAACCGTGAACCATCATCACCACCACCTCCGAACCGACCAACAACCATCACTTTCGCCTTCGATTCCCGTCACCTTGTTGTATTTTAGGAGAAATCAAAGCTACCATCGTGATCGGGGCGTCGACGGGAGTCCAGATTTGTGTATCACTTGCCGGCACCATCGCCGGCGGCCGACATCAGGAGGGGGGGGGGGGGGAAGCTGCGACCGCCTCTCTCTCTGTCTACCCTAATTTTTCTTTCAAATTTTTTTTTGAAAACCTAAAATGGGGAAACATTTGAAAGTATAGTGGGTTAAGGGAGTGGGTTCATTAACGGGTCGGTTTGTATCGTGTACTAATATATTTCTATTGTTAAAAATTTGATTTCTTGATAGTTTTAATTATTAAGTATTGTAAATACTTATTTTGTCGTATTAAAATTAACTGGTGAATAAACGAATCAAAATACGTTAATACTGTGTTTTTAACGCGTTTATCGTTCATCAACCTAATTGTGTGCTTGTAAGTTTATAATAGTCATGTTATGACTTGTTACCTTCATCTGCTTATTGTTCAAGCTTAGAATTACTGAATCGAGCTTCAGAGGGCCTTAAATGGGCCTCGTTTATAAGTACGGGCCCGTATGGGCTTTTATTGGGCCTAAACTGTTAGTTTCCTCTCCAAGTTTTCTTTGGTAAGCCCAAATTAATCCGGACATCTATTGGGTCTTATAATCATTTAAGGTTTCTATTTGGGCTGAATTTCTGGGGTGTTACAATGAGCTTGTTCATAGAATCTGAGTTTGGTAATTTTTGATTTGTTATGACCAAGTTATGGTCATTTGAAGTTGTAATAGATTCTATCTAAAATCAACGGTAGTACTTACGTGAATCTTTTAGGGTTTTAAAGATAATAAACACCTATAATAAATTTTGGTGAGAATATATATGATAATAGTAGGGTTATAATTTAAAGAAAAAATATGAGAAATTTGATTATAAAGTTGCTTAGAATTATTTAGAAATCAAAAGAATAATTAGAAAAAATAAATTAAGAATACGGTTGATGCCTTAAGAACGACAAACTGATTTGAAACTTGTAAATGCTTCAATGGAGGGTTGGTGGAAAGTTTATTAAGATTTTATAGAAGTGAAGAAGAAATATCTTGTAAGTTGATAATAAGAGTTAGTGCAGGAAAATAATCAAACAAATGTTAGTATTTATAGGGTGGGAAAAATGAAGGTTATGAATGGGAAGAATGAAATAAAGGAGATGCAGTTTTGGTCTTTTAAATTTTATAAAATGATGGAATGTTTATAAAATTAATTTTTATAAGAGAAAATTGAAAAAATGATCCATGTAGTTTAATCATATTGGATGTTTGGTCCTCATATTTTATAATGTTCAATTTTATTCCAAACATTTGAAAGTTAGTTGCAAGTTTAGACGTTAGTTTTTCACAATCAGGGACTAAATCTATAATATCATCAAACCATAAGGACCAATAATGCAAGCTTTTTAAAAATTAAAAAAAATCAAATATAATTTAAAAAGTAAAAAATCAAAATTTAAGAAATTCAAATAAATGTTTATAATAAAATTTAATAATCGCAGAAAAATTAAATAAAAGTTAAAGAATCAAAACAAATTTACAGGTAAATAAAAATAAAAATTAAAAAAGTATATAATCACTGCTTCGTGATCCTCAAATTGAGTAAATTGGGTAAATAAAGTAGAAACCTTTTTTTTTAAAGGAAAATAAAGTAGAAACCTAATTTGATAAGTGTATTTTATGAGTATAAAATGAGTAAACAATCTGGTGATTCGTTTTTCCATGATCCTCTAGTGACTACAAAATCTACCCTTGGCCTTGTATTTACAAATGGCTTCATGTTGAAACTTGAAACACACAAACAACCCAACTGTTTGTAAAGCTCAATGTTTACCAAATTCAAAATAAATATTGAAATCAGTGTTATAAAATTCAAAATAGATATAGAAAAAAAAATTATAGTAAACAAAGAAAATCGTTTGACATCTTTTTTTGTTATTTGGATTTGGACTTTCAAATGTATTTGGAATTTTCGGTTTAGGCATGACGTGTGGACTTAATCAAATTAATTAAGCATGCTTCTCTATTTATGTTCTTTATTTTCATATACTTTTTTATTTTCACTTTTATTTATTTTTTTAAATTTGATTTGTTTTTTTAACTTTTATTTTTGTATTTAACTGATTATTATATTTATAATTAATGTTTATTTGAATTTCTTATATTTGATTTTAACTTATTTCATTTTGTTTGGTTTATTTAATTTTTTTTGGTTTTAAACAAAATTGCAAAATTGGTCTATGGTTTGATCATATTCCAGATATATTCTATAGGTAGTTAAAGACTAACTGACACTAATGGTGGTGATTAAACTTCCAATCAACTTCCAAATGTTTGACTAAGACTACAATTTAAAAAATACGGGAATCAAACTTACAATATGATCAAACCTTAAGTATCGTTTTTGTATTTTTTTTTCTTTTTATAAAAAGTTTATATTAATGTTTTAAAAGTAGAGATTTATGTTTGTAAGATTTTAAAGACTTTAGAATAGTTAGTATTTTTTTTATAGAAGTATAATGTAAGGTCCCGTTCCCGGAAACCTCACAGCTGGTCATTCATTGCATCATAGATACATATTAATATACATTTCATAAGATAAACAGCGGAATTACGGGGCAAAATCTATTTTCTATTATTAATATATATTGGTGTTAAGCAATACAACGGGGTTTAAACTCACAAAAGATTGTTTAATTGCTTTACAAAACAACAATATCTTAACATAAGAATGGATGTCAGTCTTTTCCCGCCGAGTAGCTTCACCCTCATGTCATCCTCAGCAATAATTACCTGTCAACTGAAAATGTATAAAAGTCAGCGTTGCTAAGTGAGTTCTAGTTTTAAAAGAATTAAAATACCTTGTATAATGTATATATATGAAAAATACTATTTTTATAAAAACACTTTCCTTACTTTTATACGCGAGCACGCATCGACTATACAACAAGGTAATGCTTTCTTTCTTTCTTTCTTTCTTTACTGTATACCTTTGTTCATTTCGTACTCTTTAACTTTATCTTTCACTGTCTATGTGGACCAATGAGCAATACCCTAAAGTATGTGCGCGAAAAACTGGTGCTGGGCCTGTGGTCTATCAATAAACTATGATCACCGTACACGAGGTTGACCCAGTCACCTAAGGTATGCTACAAAGGTCCGTCAGTCTCAATTGATTGACCCTGTGCGCATCCTTTGGGGTAGCTAACCCACATCACAGTTGAGCAACGACAACATGGCCTTGCACCTCCTATATGCTTGCAAGACTTTCATTATTTTAATTATGTTCCACTTCTCTTTATCATTACTCTTTCACTTCGTTAATGATAATACTTGCATTTATGATCATAAATATACCACATAAGTCACACAATAATAATTTATTATGGGCATAAGGACAACTCATAATAATGCAACATAGTAGCCATGAAAACCCTAAATTCAAACTTGGTCAAATCTTAATGATTCTGTTTTTCTCAAAATTTCAGAAAAATAAACTAAGTGTTCTAGGCGCATGAGCACTATGCAGGCATATGAGGCCTGTTCAGGCGCATGGGCACTATTTAGGTGTTTCAACACTTGGGCGTCTGAGCCATTTCAGGCGCATGGGCACTATTTGGATGTTCGGGCTATACTTAGGCGTCTGAGACTAAGTCTTAGACGCATGGTCTACTGTTCAGGCGTATGGACTTTCACTTAGAAAATTCTAAGGCATTTTCTAGACGTATGGGGCACTGTTTGGGCGGTTGGGCCCTGTTTGGAAGTTTGACCTGACTTAGGAACTTTCTAAGGCAAATTCCAGGCGGTTGGGCCTTATTTAGGTGCAGGCCCAACCTATTTAACATATTTCTAAATTATTTTCAGTCCCAATCATTATCCTAACTTATTCTAAGCTTAATAACACCATACTAAGTTTATACATCATATAAATAACCATAAACATAATCATGCAAGCATAAAACATACGGGCATTCACACATAGAAAACTTAAAACTATTTTAATACATTTTCAGCCCCAAAAAGTGTTAAAACATGTAAAATTACGAGGTCTAGAACTCACATTTGCTGTTTTCAAAGTTCAAGTTCTTCAACTTGAGCCTTTCCAAAGGATTCGAACGCCTAGATGTGTCTAAAACACACAAACCCGAGCACACATGCACATAAGAACATATATTCTCGGTTTCTTAGCCAAAACACAAACACTACCGAGCTAATTTTACATCAAATGCTTACCTTGTTGAAGATCAGCCCCTTTCTCTCTTTAGAACCGAAGAAATATTATGTAAGGCCCCGTTCCCGGGACACTTACAGCTGGCCATTCATCGCTCTTAAAACATATAATTTCATTAACTTTAATAAACATTGCAGCGGAATCGGTGGAATAACTCTTCATTTCAATATAAATGCTTTTGCAAGTTAATACATCGTTAATCAATTACAAAATATATATTGTTGCATTACATCACAAAAGCATTATATAAATGGATGCCATCCAAAAGAGCTGAGTAGTCGCTCCGTGCCATCCTCAGCAACCTTACTTGCCAACTGGAAACACATAAAAAGTCAGCGTTGCCGAGTGAGTTCTAGTTTTATAAATAAAATACTTTACTTCCTTTAAAACCGTTTCTTTACTTTCACGCAATCATACATCATACGTACACATAGATAATATCATTATTATCTTCATCATTCATGTAACACCCGTGTTTTTTGAAGGAAATAAAAGAATAAAAGAGAAAGAAAAAGGAAGGAAATGAAAGTCAACTTAAAGTGAAAGGGTTAAAAGTGTAAAAAGGGCAAAAAGTGATAAAAGTTGTTGAAAAAGGTGGTATGGCCGCCCATTTGTTCTGCAAAACATCTTTCATTCGGAAATCCTAGAGAGAGAAAGAGCAGAATC
Source organism: Flaveria linearis (assembly GCA_024085815.1). Lineage (NCBI taxonomy): Eukaryota > Viridiplantae > Streptophyta > Magnoliopsida > Asterales > Asteraceae > Flaveria > Flaveria linearis. The sequence continues at coordinate 20,018,900 of CM044007.1, read as the reverse complement.
GAGTTTTTGAAGAAGGAACAAGAAGTTCGAAGTCTCTGGTAAGAATTCTCGAATTTTTGGATACATTAGACGATTTTAGACCCGTTGATGTGCTTATAAATGTGATTTGTGTGCTCGGGTTGTATATGTGTGTGTGTTTTAGGTGTTAGAAACGTTCAGGAAGTTCAAGGAAGAGTATAAAACCCGAAAACAACTAAGGTGAGTTTCTAGATTCCCCTTTTTACATGTTTTATATGATTTTGGGGCTGGAAAATACATGTATGTATGTTTTTATGAGATTGGGTATTCTACCCGTATGTTCATGTGCATATGTATGTGGGTGGGGTATGTTTTGGGCCAATATAATATTATGGTTATGTTAAGTTCATGCCTAAAATAGTATGTGTATGCTTAGAACTAGGTAATATGATGCTTGGGACTGAAACCGACTTAGAAACATAGTTAACAGGTTGGTAATGCGCCTACATAAGGCTAATGCGCTTGAATAGTTTTCATGCTCCCAGGATTTTGGACCAGGAGTTTAAGTGTTAGGCCTCATGCACCCCAACAGTACTCATGCACCCTAACAGTACTCATGCACCCCAACAGTGCTCATGCGCCTGAAAGGCTCATGCGCCTAAGTGTTAGCTGCTAAGTGTTGGGATGGGGCGCCTGCATAGTGGAAATGCGCCCAAATAGTCCTCATGCGCCCAACACTTAGAATTAAATGCAGAATTTTCATGGGAGTCTGTGCATTTAGGGTTTTGGACAGATGTTGACTAAGGTATATTTAATGCATATGATTATGTTTGATTGTTATTATAACCCTTATTACCAATATTATTATTATTATGATATTATTATTGTTATCATATTTAATAATATTAACATTGTATGACTCTACGTGGTATGATCATGATCGAGACAGAAATTATTATCATTAATAAAGTGAAAGATTAATGATAAAGAAAAGTGGAATGTAAAAGAATGAACGAAAGTCTTGCAAGCAAATGTAAAGAGGTGCACGACCATGTTGTCGTTAGCTCAACTGTGATACGCGTTAGCTACCCCGAAGGATGCACACAGGGTCAGTCTTTGAGATTGACAATGGGTGAGCAACTCTGTGTTGCAAAAGATCGAAATACTTGCAATCCTTGAGATTGCTAATGGGTGAGTGACTCTGTGTCGCAAAAGACCAAAAGTCTTGCAATCCTTGAGATTGCTAATGGGTGAGCGACTTTGTGTTGCAAAAGACCGGAAGAATAATGGTAAAAGTATGAATTGAACGATGATGAAGATAATAATATTATTACCTATGTGTACGTATGATGTGTGATCACATGTGAAAGTAAGGAATGGTTTTTGAATAAAAAGTGAAGTATTTTAATTATAAAACTAGAACTCACTCAGCAACGCTGACTTTTATGTATTTTCCAGTTGGTAGGTAAAACGTTGCTGAGGATGGCACGCGGGGATGGCTACTCGGCGGGACAAGACTGACATTCATTCTCCATAGATATCACTGTTATTTTTTTAATGCAGTTAAATCATTCTTTTGTTATCTGATTAAACTAAGGTGTATTGCTTTGCAACAGTGTTTATAATGAAATGAATGGCTTTTGTTAAATTAATTCGCTGCTTAAATTTATAATATGTAATGTTTTATGCTGTGAATGACCAACGGTGAGCGTCCCGGGAACGGGGCCTTACAAGTTGGTATCAGAGCCAAAGTTTAAGTGAAATGGGTAAACAATTTTAAAATAAACCTAAACTTAAACTGAAAATGGGACAGTTAGGGCGATGTCAGCCCGAGTAGCCACGTTCCATCATGTATGTCTTTTATAAACGTTAACTGGTATTATGTGCGTGTGCTATTTGACTTATGTGTTTCTAGTAGATTTAAATACTGATTGAGTCAGGATAGGAAATGCTTGGGGTGTGAAAAGTAAAGTAAGTGGCTAATCACAACTGGCCACTGTAATTAGGGACTTACTATACTTGACATAAATTGAGCTATTACCTTGAATGACTGTTTTAGTGTTTGAATCTTGTAGTGCATAGGAAATGGCTGGGAAGAAACCTTCCAAGGCTTCTAGAGGTAGAGGTCGACCGCGTGCGACTAGGAGCTGTGCTAAAGCTCCTGAGACGACCCATGAGAACCCTAAGGTTCATGACCGGACTGAAGGAAACAAGAATGCCAGCCTGAACGCCTCAGCTCGGGAGGCGATTGCTGATGAGGTGCACCAGGTCATGCAGGCAGTCTTACTGTCTGTAGTGACCAAAGTTATTCGAGCTGTGAGGAACGAAGAGAGAAAGGAGAAGGAGGACAGGAAAGGATCGACTGGGAAGGAAAGCAAGGGAGAGGAGGAACGGCCGGAGCCTGAGATAGTAGTTTCTGACGAGGAAGAGGAGGAAGCAGTAGGGGTAACGACCAAAGGATGCAGCTATGGGTCATTCCAGAGGTGCAAGCCCCCGACTTTTGATGGCAATGGCAATGCTGCCTCCGCTCACCGCTAGGTGAGGGAGATGGAGGCAGTGTTAGAGTTCAGTGAATGTTGCGAAGATCAAAGGGTGAAGTCCGCGACTCACTCTTTTGTCAACTCGGCATTATGTTGGTGGGACAATATTGTCCAAGCTGAAGGTTTTAGGTCTATCAGGAAAATACGATGGAACGAGTTGAAGAAGCTGGTGATTGAGGAATTTTGTCCTTACAAGGAACTCGATAAGATCGAGAGGGAGTTCCTACAACTCGAGGCGGGAACCATGACCCACCAGCAGTACACCCCCAAATTCAATGAGATGGCGAGGCTGGTGCCGGATCAAATGACGCCGATGTCTCGAAAGATTAACCGATACATTCAAGAACTGCCAACTGACATTCGTAGGCACTTGATTGCTGCTCGACCAACCACTTTTAGGTCGGTAGTGGATTTGGCTGGGAGACTCTATGATAAGAGGGAGGTAACAGATGTGGAGGTGAGGAAGGATGGTGGTGGTGACCGAAACTAGAACGGGAAGCGGTTCGGGCGTGGTGGTTTTACCCCGAACAACAAGAAAATGAGAATGGATGATCGTATGGTGGGGTCATCAAGCTCGGGGCCCAAAAGGTGTGGCAAGTGCGGGAAGGAGCATACAGGTGAGTGCAGGCTGGGGCTCAACGTGTGTTTCAAGTGCGGGAAACCAGGCCACATCTACAAAGACTGTAAGGCGTTGAGGTGTTATACCTGCGGTGAGGAGGGCCATATGAGCAAGGACTGTAGGAGGCCGAGGGCGGAGAGTTCCAGGGCAAAGAAGACGGCCGGGACTGAAGGGCAGAAGGCAAGTGCCAGAACTTTCACCATGACCAGGGAGGAGGCTAGGACGGACCCCGATGTTGTGTAAGGTACGTTTTTGGTAGATCAAAGTCTTGCTTCTGTGTTATTTGATTCCAGTGCTAGTAGGAGTTTTATCTCTGCTATTTTCTGTGCTAAGCTGTCTGTTAGTAGTAGGTGCATTGATGAGCCCTTTGAAGTAGAAACCGCTATTGGTAAGTCCACTAGAGTTACTGAGGTGTTAGAGGACTGTGCCATAGAGTTAGAGGGTCATAGTTTTGCTGCTAAGTTACATGTGATGCCCCTAGGTGGATTTGATGTAGTACTAGGGATGGATTGGTTGGCAACCTATGAAGCGAATATCGTGTGTCGAAAGAAGATGATTACACTGACGGCGCTTGACGGGAGTACGGTGACGATATACGGTGATCGAGTTACGACGATTCCGAAAGTGATTTCGATGACAGTGGCGGGAAAGTGCATGAGACGTGGATGTAGCGCTTATTTGGCCTACGTGAAGGATGTGGACACGTCAACACCACAATTGTCCGATATGCCGGTTGTGTGTGACTTTCCCGATGTGTTTTTACAGAGGAGCTATCGGGTGTGCCACCGGATTGCGAAATCGAATTTCAAATTGACTTGATACCTGGTGCCCAACCTGTCGCCAAGGCACCGTATCGATTAGCTCCGACTGAGATGAAGGAGTTAATGGAGCAACTGCAAGAATTGCTCGATAAGGGTTTTATCAGGCCGAGTATCTCTCCTTAGGGTGCTCCGGTCTTGTTCGTAAAGAAGAAGGACGGTAGCATGAGAATATGTATCGACTACCGTGAGTTGAATAAGTTAACGATAAAGAATCGGTATCCGTTACCGAGGATTGACGACTTGTTTGATCAGCTCCAAGGTGCCAGCTGGTTCTCGAGGATAGATCTTCGATCTGGCTACCATCAATTGAAAGTAAAGGAGCAGGACATTCCTAAAATAGCTTTTCGTACACGTTATGGACACTATGAGTTTCTCATTATGGACACTATGAGTTTCTCGTTATGTCCTTTGGTTTAACCAACGCGCCAGCTGCTTTTATGGATTTGATGAATCGAGTGTGTCGGCCAATGTTAGATAAATCAGTGATTGTGTTCATCGATGATATCCTGATTTATTCAATGAGTGAAGAAGAGCATGCTGGTCACATTCGGGAAGTGTTAGAGACTTTGAGAAATGAGAAATTGTATGCTAAATTCTCCAAGTGTGCTTTTTGGCTACGCGAGGTGCAATTTCTGGGTCACGTGGTAAATGCTGAGGGAATCATGGTGGACCCGGCAAAGGTGGAGGCCATGATGCAATGGAAGTATCCTAAGACGCCGTCCGAAATTTGTAGCTTCTTGGGATTGGCGGGCTACTACAGGAGATTTATTCAAGACTTCTCCAAGATAGCCTCACCTTTGACCAAGTTGACTCGCAAGGACGTGAAGTTCATATAGGGTCGAGAACAGGAGGATGCCTTTGAGGAGTTGAAGACGAGACTAACACAAGCCCCTGTCTTGACATTAACTGAGGGAAATGAAGACTTAGTGGTTTATTCGGATGCATCTTATTCTGGGCTAGGTTACGTGTTGATGCAACGTGGAAGGGTAATAGCTTATGCATCTCGACAACTGAAAACCCACGAAGTCAACTATCCCACGCATGATCTAGAACTAGCCGCGGTGGTTTTTGCGTTGAAGATTTTGCGGCACTATCTATACGGGGCGAAGTGCACCATCTTCACCGACCATAAAAGCTTGAAGTACTTCTTCGAGCAGAAAGATCTAAACATGAGGCAGAGGCGATGGTTGGAGCTCATAAAGGATTATGATTGCGAAATCCATTACCATCCGGGCAAGGCCAACGTGGTGGCAGATGCCCTTAGCCGAAAGGAAAGGCCCGAGCCGATCCGGGTGAAGGCTTATCAGCTAATTATGACCTCCGATGTGATGACACAGGTTAAGGAGTTTCAAGATGAGGCTTTGAAAGAAGATCGTCTTAACTTCGAAAGGATGAGAGGTCTAGTTACGGAATTGGGTGAGAACACTCTTGGTGTTAAGACCCGATTCGGACGAATGTGGATTCCTCGATTCAGGGATCTACGTGGAAAGATTATGGACGAGGCCCATAAGACTCGATACTCCATTCATCCCGGTGCTACCAAGATGTATGATGATATGAAGAAAGATTATTGGTGGTCGGGCATGAAACGCGACGTGGCGGAGTACGTGAGTAAGTGCCTTACTTGTCTACAAGTGAAGGCGGAACATCAGAAACCATACGGGAAGATCCAACCGTTGGACATACCCGAATGGAAGTAGGAGCACATCACCATGGACTTCATTACTAAGCTGCCTCGCACGTCGAAGGGATGTGATACTATTTGGGTGATTGTCGACCGGCTAACAAAGAGTGCCCACTTCCTACCGATCCGCGAGACGTATTCATCCGAAAGATTGGCGGATCTGTTCATCAAGGAAATCGTAGCTCGTCATGGCGTGCCGGTGTCTATCATGTCGGATCGTGACACCCGGTTTACATCAAAGTTTTGGAGAAGATTCCATGATGCAATGGGAACGAGGCTACACATTAGTACAACCTATCATCCTCGGACGGACGGTCAGTCTGAGAGGACGATACAGATGCTCGAGGATATGCTTTGAGCATGCGTGATCGATTTTGGAGGAAGTTGAGACGACCACCGGCCGTTAGCAGAATTCTCGTACAACAACAGTTATCATGCCAGTATTGGCATGCCACCCTACGAGATGCTATACGGTAGGAGATGTAGGACACCCGTATGTTGGGGAGACATTGGGCAGAAAGAGCAGGGAGGTGTCGAGGTGATCGAAGCTACGACTGAGAAGTTGGAAAAGATCAAAGCCTTCATGAAGGCGGCGAAAGATAGACAAAAGTCGTATGCTGACAAGAGGCGAAGACCAATAGAGTTCAAGGTTGGCGACCGAGTCATGTTGAAGGTCTCACCTTGGAAAGGAATTATCTGATTCAGGAAACGAGGTAAGTTAAGCCCGAGATATATAGGACCTTTCCGAATCATCGCACGAGTAGGAGAGGTGGCCTATCGACTCGAATTGCCAGATGAGTTAAGTGGAATTCATCCCACGTTCCATGCATCTCATCTGAGAAGTGCTTGGCTGCTGAGGACATGGTTGTACAACTGGAGGATATCGAGGTGGATGAACGGCTCAACTACGTAGAACAACCAGTGGCAATCATTGATCGTAAGGAGAAGAGGTTAAGGAATAAAGTGTTTCCTCTTGTGCGTGTACAGTGGAAGCACAGAAAGGGATCCGAATCTACATGGGAGACTAAGGAAGAAATGAGACAGCATTACCCTCATCTGTTTGTGGAATAACAGGTTTCGGGACGAACCTATATAAGGGGGTGGACTTGTAACACCTGTATTTTTTGAAGGAAATAAAAGAATAAAAGAGAAAGAAAAAGGAAGGAAATGAAAGTCATCTTAAAGTGGAAGGGTTAAAAGTGTAAAAAGGGCAAAACGTGATAAAAGTTGGTGAAAAAGGTGGTATGGCCGCCCATTTCTTCTGCACAGCATCTTTCATTCGAAAATCCTAGAGAGAGAAAGAGTAGAATCGAGTTTTTGAAGAAGGAACAAGAAGTTCGAAGTCTCTGGTAAGAATTCTCGAATTTTTGGATACATTAGACGATTTTAGACCCGTTTATGTGCTTATAAATGTGATTTGTGTGCTCGGGTTGTATATGTGTGTGTGTGTTTTAGGTGTTAGAAATGTTCGGGAAGTTCAAGGAAGAGTATAAAACCCGTAAACAACTAAGGTGAGTTTCTAGATTCCCCTTTTTACATGTTTTATACGATTTTGGGGCTGGAAAATATATGTATGTATGTTTTTATGAGATTGGGTATTTTACCCGTATGTTCATGTGCATGTGTATGTGGGTGGGGTATGCTTTGGGCTAATATAATATTATGGTTATGTTAAGTTCATGCCTAGAATAGTATGTATATGCTTAGAACTCGGTAATATGATGCTTGGGACTGAAACCGACTAAGAAACATAGTTAACAGGTTGGTAATGCGCCTACATAAGGCTAATGCGCTTGAATAGTTTTCAAGCTCCCAGGATTTTGGACCAGGAGTTTAAGTGTTGGGGCTCATGCACCCCAACAATACTCATTCACCCCTAACAGTACTCATGCATCCCAACAGTTCTCATGCGCCTGAAAGGCTCATCCGCCTAAGTGTTAGCTACTAAGTGTTGGGATGGGGCGCCTGCATAGTGGAAATGCGCCCAGACAGGGCTCATGCACCCAAATAGTCCTCATGCCAACACTTAGAATTAAATGCAGAATTTTCGTGGGAGTCTGTGCATTTAGGGTTTTGGACAGATGTTGACTATGGTTTATTTAATGCATATGATTATGTTTGATTGTCATTATAACCCTTATTACCAATATTATTATTATTATGATATTATTATTGTTATCATATTTAATAATATTAACATTGTATGACTCTACGTGGTATGATCATGATCGAGACAGAAATTATTATCATTAATAAAATGAAAGATTAATGATAAAGAAAAGTGGAACGTAAACGAATGAACGAAAGTCTTGCAAGCAAATGTAAAGAGGTGCACGGCCATGTTGTCGTTAGCTCAACTGTGATACGGGTTAGCTACCCGAAGGATGCACACAGGGTCAGTCTTTGAGATTGACAATGGGTGAGCAACTCTATGTTGCAAAAGATAGAAAGACTTGCAATCCTTGAGATTGCTAATGGGTGAGCAACTCTATGTTGCAAAAGACCGAAAGACTTGCAATCCTTGAGATTGCTAATGGGTGAGTGACTCTGTGTCGCAAAAGACCGAAAGTCTTGCAATCCTTGAGATTGCTAATGGGTGAGCGACTTTATGTTGCGAAAGACCGGAAGAATAATGGTAAAAGTATGAATTGAACGATGATGAAGATAATAATATTATTACCTATGTGTACGTACGATGTGTGATCACATGTGAAAGTAAGGAACGGTTTTTGAATAAAAAGTGAAGTATTTTAATTATAAAACTAGAACTCACTCAGCAACGCTGACTTTTATGTATTTTCCAGTTGGCAGGTAAATTGTTGCTGAGGATGGCACGCGAGGATGGCTACTCGGCCGGACAAGACTGACATTCATTCTCCATAGATATCACTGTTATTTTGTTATGCAGTTAAATCATTCTTTTGCAATCGGATTAGACTAAGGTGTATTGCTTGGCAACAATGTTTATAATGAAATGAATGGCTTTTGTTAAATTAATTCCGCTGCTTAAATTTATAATATGTAATGTTTTATGCTGTGAATGACCAACTGTGAGCGTCCCGGGAACGGGGCCTTACAATTCATTATCTTTTACTTCCATCTAGATCCTGTCAAACTTTACCCTCTTTATGGCACGCAGCCATGATTACTGAGGTCGAGTGACAAGGATCCCGTTTCGTACTTTATTATTACATTTAGTCCGTTCATTACTCTCATTCGTTCATTCTTTAACTTCCGTTCATTCATTGTACTTTCTTGTCATTCTTACGCTTTCATCATTACCTCTTTTCTTTCCATTACCCATAAACCTTACCCTTCTGTTTCGTGGTACTAGACCTAGGCCTATCATAGACCTTCTATAACGGTGCACCGCCCCTCTTGGCCACAGTACCTATGATATGCAGCAATGGTTCTACACAAATGGTCAATCACAGTGTCAAGCTTTACCATCTTCGTGGCACACAACCACGAATACTGAGGTCGAAAGACAAGGATTCCATTTCAAGTCTGTTGCGACAACAATGTCGCTCACCTCCTATATTTGCTTGCAAGCCTTTCTTACTCTCATTCTTTATTAATTCATGCATTCATTCATCATGTTCCTCTTTCATTATCTTTTACTTTATGTTACATAATACTTTTGTTTCATTCTTTAACATAACACGTAAAGTCACGGGAAAGATAAACATACATTATAATAAGGAACATCATCATACACAGATAACATCATCATACAGGGAATCATCATACATACATAACATACATCATGCATAAACATGCAACATCATCGTGCCCAATCTACCCTCTAAGACCTCTATGGTCATCTTACATGTACGATTGACTCAATCACCTGATTCATTCGTGTGACTAGCCCATTCGCATGGTCCAGTCGTGCGACTGAATCAGATAACTTAGTTAAACACATTCTTGAACCTTTGATGGTTCAAATCTATGTCTAACAACTGTAAACCTATATAACATTGTCATATATGCATGTACTAATAATTGATATGAATAGATATAACATGTAAACAACTAATAAACATAAAGGAAGAGATTCTCATTATAATAAACAAACGTTACATATGTGTTACAAGAAGAAGTTCTATTACATTGTAGCTCACTAGACTAGAACTGGGGATATGTGTACCAACAAACTTCCTCTTGGACTTAGTTCTATCTAGACTTTGACTTCTTTCTTGAATTCTTCAAATCTCTTCTTTCTATCTTCTGTATAAACCCCAGAGTGAATATCGAGTGCGAAGCATATACGTATGACGTGTTGAAACTGAAGTGCTTGCATGATATCTTGAGTGTCAAAAAACAGTGGACACTTGTACAAGATGTATACATCTGAAGCAGACAAGTTAGTTAGCCACATAGGGTCAAATACCCTAACTGTCTCGACCTTCCCTTCTTTCTCCAAAACTATGACGGCCTCACCTGTGCGCCAGTCATAGTACCACCATTTAAAATGGGGTGCAAAATCCTGTGGCATTTCCCTCAATGGAATACGCGACATTGTGCGCGGAGGGTGCCATCGCAAGACCACCTTTGGTCTTCCAGAGGTGGGGTCAACCTCAGTCTTATTAATTAACCTTTTGGGCTGTTGAAGTTTAAAATTGACCCACCTTGTATGATACTCTTTCTTCAGTGCCTGCTCAAACCATCCTGACATCTTTCCTAGAACAGCATACAAGAGGTTCAAGTTGGCTAGACGGTTAAGCTCAAATCCAGGGAGAGTTTTTAGATCGTGTGGGAATCTGAAATATTCAATTTCCTTCTCCCTCTTGATAGCATACACCTTGAGATCCTCAAGGTATGCCCAGCTGATAATTTTGCCAGACACCTTCTGATGTTTCTTTATCTTGTAAAGCTTGGTATAGGCATTTGACTTGTTTGGCGCACGCTGTTTCTTCATCTCCTCCAGGCAGGCTATCCATTCAACCTTTTTTACTGCCAGATCAGCATCATTTGCCTGAGGAGCTTCTGCTGTAGCTGCTTTCGCAGCAGTCATCTCTTCTACCTTACGAAGATGTTGTTGTCAAATGTTTCCCCCAGATCAGGGAGAACTTCGCCTTCGGCATTAGTATACTGAGGATAGTGATCATCAGTCACGTCCTCAATCTCCACTTCATCGACGTCTCGTAATTCATCATCACTAACTATGTCGACCTCTGGAGCGTCTTTCACCAGCTCGTCAGGATTCAGACTAAACAGTTCTGCAATTCGTTTATCTGTTAAGTCGTGAATAATCTCCCCTTCCTCAGCAGTGTAGCTAACTGATCGTTGAACAATCCCTTGTAGATCGAGGATCATCGTCAATTTAGAATCAATGTGATGAAGGGGCACTACATCGTGTTCATCTACTTGTTTAGCTGAACCTGTTTAACAACCAATTACAACACAAGTAAGTATACATTAAGCACATAAATAAGGTTAGTTGAACTTTTGCATTTTATTTATAAAACACAAAATTTGTTACAAATATTCAAGTACAAAGTTTAAGTAGTGAATAGACGTCTATTCTTGAGCTTTGCCTTGAATCTGAGCTGGATCTTCTGTAGAGTGAGAGGTAGACAAAGCAGAAGAGGAGGCCCTCTGATCTTGTTTTCTTTTTGTTCTTTGTTCTTGCTCAGGATCAGAGGGAGATGTAGCTGCGTCTCCTTCATCATCGTCACCTTCTCTGTCTTTTTCTTCATCATCACCTCCATTACCGTCCTCATCACTATCATCATCTTCAGCATCATCATCATCATCATCATCCTCATCATCCTCATCATCATCTTGGCCTTCTCCGATCTTAAGGGTCTCACTTTGAGTCCCTTTGAGCTTCAGCATGATCGTCTTGTTTGTAGATTCCAACTCCTCCAGCTTCTTAGCAGACTCAGCTTTGTGCTCTAGGAGACCTGTGATCTGATCAGTCTGTTGAGAGATCAGCTGTGCTTGGGAAGAAGTTAGCTCCCTCAGTTGATGTATCTCAGCAGACTGGGAGGAGCTCAACTCTCTCAGCTGCTGTATCTGAGCAGTCTTGGCCTCATCTGAAGCCATCAGCTTGACTACCATGCTGTTTAGTGCAGCAAGCTTCTCTACCACAGAAACTGGTGGTATGAATGAGCTGGATGGAACAGATGAGGGTCCTGTTTGGTGAATAGTGGTGGTTGTGGTGGCTGTGGTGAATATGGGAGAGGGAGTGAATGAAGTGGTAGGCGGTACAGTGGTGGTGGTGGTGGATGTGGGAGTGTGAGATGTAGGGATAGTGGTGGTGGTTTAAGAGGCTTGGGTGGTGTGGACAGTTTGGGTAGTTTGGGTAGTGGTGGTGGAAGTGGTAGGAGCGGAGGAGGTAGTGATAAAAGTGATCCTCCTGCGTTGGGCTTCTTCCCGTGGGGCTGAGCCATTTGTTTTAGCCTAGATCCTTTGGATCCTGATGCTCCCCCTTGGCTACTGATCGGATCCGGGGCATATGAGGGATCAGATGTCGTTGCAGCATCCCCGGACTCCACTGGGCGTCCACCTACTGCCCTTATCCCTTGCTCAGTTGCCACTACCCGACTTCCCACAGTCCGGGTAAGTGGTTCTTCATCAGATTCCTCCTCCTCTTGCATATGAAAGTCAGGGTGTATCGGAGCTGGTTCAGGTTCTTCCTGACCATCTCCTCCCTGATCCGAGTCATGATCGTCATCGGTGTCGGGTAGAGCCACCTGCTCTACATCAGAATCACTGTCATCGTGGCGCCACTTCCTCTTCGCCGGCGCCACGTAGTCATCACGGGCCAGATGCCCAAATAATTGCCTGACAGGGGGTTTCACCTGCTTCCCCCTGCATACCTTCATCCTGCCTAAGGTGGTATCATCCATCACCTCAAGCACCACTGAATCCTCCTTCTCCTTCGGAAGCTGGGGAAGCTTCTGATCAATAATCATCTGTATAAACCTCGGGTACATGCAGAAGCTTTCCTTCCCTTTGATTTCAAGGTTCTCCACCAGATAAGTGAAGATCATCCGTGAAAAGCTGAATGGAAGGTTCAGCACCAGTGCAACATATGCGCTCTGCATCTGCTCAGAAAGCTCATCAAATCCTCCCTTCCTCGAGGCAATGCACCTTAGAAGCACGTGGGCTAGATACTTGAATTGGGGGCACAGATTGCTCTTGTTGAGCATACCTGAGTTGATGTCCCCAGAATACTTAGCCCGTAGAAAACACCCTCTAACAGTCAGCGGGTGTAGCCGAGTTGGACAGTCACTATCGTCCCCAAACTCCAGGATTGTCCTCAGATCTTCCTCTGTGATCTCGATGGCCTGGCCAAAGATAGAGCTCCTGATGCGGTAGGGCTCGAAGGATCTATATACAGCCGCATTCTCCCAGAATGCCTGCTCTACCGAGCGATAGGGAGTGCTGGAAGAAGATATGGCTTTGAATATCCTAGATCTCCTCAAGAAAGCGATAATGCCAGAGAACTCTGCTGCATTCCTGGATGTCAGATGCACATGAGCACAGATGTTGTGCTTCGTGCTTATTACCCAGCGACTTGCCATCTGTCACACAATGTAAGTAAACGTTAGTGCATGTTGAAGATAGCAAATCACAATCAATGAACTTTACACCTTGGTCAAGTCGGGCGACTGAGCAAGCGAATGAACATAGTCGTGCGATTGAGTAGGACGACTGAGCTTTATATGTGTGAATTGGTTCATATGTGCGACTAAGTCAAGCGAATGGACATAGTCGTGCGATTGAACCATTCATCCATCTCAGTCGTACGACTGAGACTAGTCATCTTCTCAGTCGGGCGATTGAAGTTCATTAGTGTGTCCAGTCGCCTACTCGACGGTTTTGTCCATTCAAATTCTTGTTTTGAGCTATACTTGATTTTAAACGTCGAACATAGGCTCATTACACTCAGAAACGACCGATTAAGCGTATTTTAACTTCTGTTTGAACATTTAGATTAGTTTTGATGGTCTATTTGTTCGTTAAGTTCTCAGTTACTGTTAGGTCAGAATTCGAGTGATTCCAGATGTCATTTATCGGTTTTATCGATGAAACAACATGAATATTACCTATATAATCAGAGAAGAATGTCAGAACACACACAGAGATGGTAAATATGAATCAAACAAAAATTTGGCAGCGTTTCGTTAGGTCGTACGAATAGACAGAGGCGATTTGGGTGGAAGAGTGACTGATGTCGATTCAACCTATATATACTAGGGCAAATACCAGTCGGGCGACTGAGCCGAATCGCGTAGGTCAGTCGTACGAGTGAGTCTAGTCGCATGAGTGAGTCGTGCGACTGAGATTTATTTGTACGATTCACCTAATTGTTCATCTTCAACCATACGATTGATGCTCAGTCAAACGACTGTGACAGTCGGTCACCTTCAATCGTGTGCTTGGACTCATTCGCATTTTCCATTCGTACGATTTGATTCATTTGTATGTTCCAATCGTATGACTGGACCATATTTATGGTTCAGTTGTGCGACTGGGCCATCCGTATCATCTTTTGACCATTTTACCATAACGATCCTTAGTTCCATTTACCAGTAGTTAAACATTATGAGTAGTTTGATCATCTCAGACATGACCCATTTATCCACCCGATCACCTCAGACGTGATCCATTTATCCACCCGATCACCTCAGACGTGATCCATTTATCCACCCGATCACCTCAGACGTGATCCATTTATCCAACTTATCACCTCAGACGTGATACTTTTATCCTTTCAGAAACAATTTGTTTAAATAAACATTAAGCTCATTTGGTGACGTTAACAGAGAACAATATACACAGTCCGACGTTGACATACTTATACTAATAAATTGAAAGTGTTAAACTATGAACAAAAGAAAACATCTTTTTGTGATTTTTGTTAGGTCAGGTTAGTGTAGCCTATTAACATTGACATCATATCAAGGACAGACTCATATGGAATCAGACAGACATAAACAACATTACTTGGAACCTTTGATTTGTATTTATCTTTAAACACTTGCATATCACAGCTTTCTTACTCATCTAAGATTTCTAAGATCTAACTGGGAATCATGCTTGATATGAGACGTAACTTACTTTGATTATCAACTTCAGTCGGTGCATACACAACGATTGTCAGTATATTTGTCCACTTAAATCCATACACAGACTTTTGACACGCATTGGTGAAGAATTAAGTTATATTATTTCAACCAACATTTGTGGATCCCAAGCTTATATGGTAATCAATATTCCTTAGAGGACTTTCGAGCGGTCTATAGGTATTTTGACAAGAAGAGACTATTCTTAGAGCTTTTGAAGAGAAGCCAATCCTCAGGTCAGTGCCATCGCACAGCAGAGAGGCGGCAAACAACAATGAATTCTAGAATATGTAGGTTATGCTTATCCTCAGGTCAGTGCCATCGCACAGCAGAGAGGCACACAACCTATCTCCTTGTTAGAGCATTTCTTATTTTCTTTTTCATATAACGCACCAACAACGTTTTGTTATCAGCATGATTGCGCTTGTTTCATTTTTT
Organism: Flaveria linearis; assembly: GCA_024085815.1. Taxonomy (NCBI): domain Eukaryota; kingdom Viridiplantae; phylum Streptophyta; class Magnoliopsida; order Asterales; family Asteraceae; genus Flaveria; species Flaveria linearis. Next base: position 20,003,760 of record CM044007.1, on the reverse strand, counting down.
TCTCGTGCTTTGCTCTTTTTGTGGTCATTTGCACACCTTTGGTGGCGTTTATTTGCTCGTTATCCCTTATCGGAAATAGCTGATTGTGTAAACCAGTGATAAGATGGGAACCCACAGTCGGTTGAACCATTTAGTTTAGATTGAGTTTACCAATGACGTCTACTCGTCTATCGTGTTGAATCTACCGACACATCGTATAGTGAACTAGCACCTCCCTAGATCAACTTTCTCCGTGTAATTACAATACCAACCAAGCGTACTATCATTTTCCCATTTAGTTAGACTTGGATTTCTCGGATTTATAATTTTTCTATGATTTAATTAACCTTGCAAAACCGAAAATCTTTTGGTGTTCCAAGTAACCCGATGTCTGTGTACTATCACTTTTCATTTCATTGAGTCACATTTCCTGTCTTTTTGTCTATGCCTTTCAGCTTTACTTACCCCCCCCCTTTTTTTTAAGTAAATGAATACTGAAATAAATATTCTCCCCCTAAAATTCTAAAACATAAAATCTTTTTGTGTTTTTGGATTTTATACGACATGAAAATTAAAAAAAAAATTAAAATAAAAGAAATACTAAAAAATTTAAAAGACGGTGTCGGACTATGTATCTGTTTCTTCTACTATAACATCACTTTTCTTTTTAACCCCGTTGACCTCTAGCAGATAGAAAAATCTGGGTTTATCAAACGGTTTGGTGTAGAGGTCAGCGCGTTGAAAATCCGTGTTTATTTTGACCACATCAATTAATTGTTTTTCATAGCAGTCGCGTATGAAGTGATACTTTATGGCTATGTGTTTGGTCTTAGGATGTTGAACCGGATTTTTAGTTACTGCAATTGCAGCAGAATTATCAACATATATAGGAGTAGAAGTGAAATGCAAACCGTAGTCCCGCATTTGCTGTTGTATCCAAATGATTTGAGAGCAGCAGCTGGCGGCGGCAACATATTCAGCTTCACAGGTAGATAGAGCAACTGATGTCTGCTTCTTGCACTGCCAAGTTACCAATCTCCTCCCGAAAAATTGACATCCTGCTGACGTAGACTTGTAATTCATTTTGCAGCCTCCATAATCCAAGTCACTATACGCCGTTAGCTCAAAGTCATCATCATGAGGATACCACAACCCCAGTGTTGGTGTACCCTTCAGATAACGAAAAATCCTCTTGACTCCAATTAGATGATTGACTTTGGGTTTCGCTTGATATCGAGAACATAAACATGTGGCATACATGATATCTGGACGCGAAGCAGTGAGATACATGAGAGATCCGATTATCCCACGATACATGGTGGCATCCACCAAATCCCCATTCTCATCAGGAGCCACATCATGATTTGTGGCGAGTGGGGTACCGGCTGCAGTGACATTTTCCATATCAAAGCGAATAAGAATGTCACCGACATACTTAGTTTGATGCAGAAAGATGCCGGTAGGGGTTTGATCCACCTGTAATCCTAGGAAGAACTTCATTTCTCCCATGGCACTCATCTCAAACTCATCCTTCATCACAGATTCAAACTCTTTACATAACTCTTCGTTTCATGAACCGAAGATTATGTCATCCACATATATTTGCACCAGAAGCAAATCACCATCCTTTTCTTTGATGAACAATGTATAGTCAATCACACCCCTGCGAAAGCCATGTTTCAGCAGATGGGTGGAGAGCTTTTCACACCAAGCTCGAGGAACCTGATGTAGCCCATACAGAGCCTTGTCTAACTTGTAGACTCTGTCCCGATGATAAGGATCTTTGAATCCTTCGGGTTGACTGACATATACCTCTTCACGGATTTCCCCATGCAAGAATGCACTCTTAAAATCTAGTTGATAGACTTTGATCTTCATATAAGAGGCGTAGGCTAGAAAGATGTGAATAGCTTCCATTCTAGCTACTGGAGCAAAGACTTCATTGTAGTCGATTCCTTCGACTTGTCTGAAGCCCTGAACAACCAACCGGGCCTTGTTTCTGATAATAACACCCTGGTCATCCTTCTTTCACTTTAGTACCCATTTGGTACCAATTACTTTGACTCCTTTGGGTCAGTCAACAAGAGTCCACACTCCAAGTTTCTTGAACTGTAGCAACTCCTCTTGCATAGCATTGACCCAGGCTTCATCCTTAAGGGCATCACTTACGTGTTTAGGTTCAATTTGAGAGACAAAACATTGGTAAGCTCCATCATTCACGTAGCCCTTTTCCATTACTTCGGCGTAATCAGCAGTGTACAATCGACTTTTAGTCTGCACGCCGGAGTGAAGATCACCAATGATAACATCTGGCGGATGACTCGTACTGATCCTAGTCAAGGGAGTTGTTGGAACAACAACTTCAGAGTCCATAGTTATGACTGGAGGTTCAGTATCTGTATTTCCAGATGCAGGTGTAGCAGCTGAAGAGCTTCCTTCATGATCAACATTAGGTGACAGTACTGGTTCAAGTGCTTCTTCATCCTCTGATGAGTCCTCACTATCATCCTGATCGGCTGAGGCAGATCCCGATGAACCATTTGCAGGAGTTGTATCGCTAGTATCCAGATTCGGTGAATTTAGAACATAGTGCATCATCTGAGTAGCAATATCATCATCTGAATCTATCTGAGGAAGATTGAATGTTTTGAAAAAGCCATCTTAGTCAAAGAATGATGATGGACCTTTTCCACCAGGGGGGATGGTGAAACGTTGAACATCAACATTGCACCATACTTCTACCTGACCAGTAGAGTTGTTGTAAACTCGTTTGTCGGGTATACTGTATCCTAGAAAGATCCCCTGATCTGTCTTTTCATTAAATTTGCCTTCTTGAGTTTTCTTCAGAAGCGTACAAGGAGCACCGAAAGGTTCCAAATACTCCAAGTTTGGTTTACGCTTCTGTAGTAACTCATAGCAAGTCTTTCCGTGCCTTTTCACTACCGACACACGATTGAGTGTGTAGCAGGCATTGGCTACAGCTTCGTTCCAGAACTGCACTGGCAGTTTTGAGTCTGCCAACATAGTCCTGGCGGTCTCGATCAGACTCCTGTTCTTTCGCTCAGCAACTCCATTCATCTGCGGTGTGTATGCAGAGGTGAATTGATGAACAATTCCCTTTTTTTGCAGAAAGCATCCATCCATTGATTCTTAAACTCGGTTCCATTATCTAAGTGAATCTTTCTCACCTTCACTTTGTAAAGTGATTCCAGAGTGGTGACCAATACTTTGAATGACTCAAAGGTTTCTGACTTTGCTTTCAGAAACATCACCCACGAGAATCGTGACTAGTCATTAGTGACTACGAAGCAGTACCAGTCTCCTGCGATACTCTTCGTGCTAACTGGACCAAATAGATCCATGTGTAGTAGCTCCAGGGGCATATCAATAGAATTGACATTCTTTGTCTTGTGAGATTTTTTGGTTTGCTTTCCTTTCTTGCATGAGACACAGAAATCAGGAAGCTTGAAGTTCTTGACAGGAACTCCATCAACTAAGTTGTTATGAATCAGATGATTCATCTTCCTATGATTAATGTGTCCCATTCTTCTGTGCCATGAAATGGAGTCCTTCTCTGTTGCTTTAGATAAGAAACACTAAACTGTAGAATCAGAGGAAGAAGCATTAGACATATCTAGTACATATAGATCATTGTACATGGATGCTGACATTAAGACCTGCTCCTCTGGAATATCCATCTCTTTTTTCAGAATGTAACATTTGCGATTGTCAAACATGACTTTGAAGCCCTTGTCACAAATCTGAGACACAGAAAGCAGATTGTTTTCTAATAGCTGAACAAAGTTGACTTTATCGAACCTTACCTTTTCATTACCTACTTCTCCCTGAGCGGTAATGTACCCGCCTTTGTTACCAGCAAAGGAAACGTGTCCCCCTTTAATTTGTTTGACGTTGAAAAGGAAAGACTTGTTTCCCGTCATGTGCCTGGAAGCTCCGCTATCTACGATCCATGTATTTGTAGACGCACTATAGCGGACAACCTGCACATTAGTGAAAATAATCAGTTAAGGAGGGGGACCCAAGCCTTGACTGGCTTAGGTTTTCCAGAGGAATCAACCATCATGAATTCAACCCACTGTCCTTTATCAGTGGGTGGAATCTCAACATTCAGCTTGTCCTTGCTTTCAGACTCATCAGTCGTTTTGGCTTTCCACAGACCATCCCTGTGAAAGGATTGTTTGTGGTAAACCTTAGACTGATTAACAGTTTGAGCATATGGTTTAGATTCAGAAACACGTTTCGCCGCTGGTATCACAGACTTGTCAGTGACTTGTCTGTGTTGCCTTTGGCGTGGAGGAGACGAAAACGACCTAGAAGGTGTTTTAGACTAAATAGGTGTTTTCGATCTAACAGGAGTCTTAGATCGCTGTTTTGAATCTAAATTAACTTTGTTGTTCAGCTCAACCTTAATTCTTGGAGTCTGATAGCGAGGACAATTTGTCGAAATATGACCGCGCTGTCCACAAGTATAGCAGGATCTCCATTCATCGGGGCTAGGAGATCTCTTGTGGGGCGGTGAATAAACTTCTGGTTCTTTCTTCTTGTTCTCACTTTTAAGGCTTTCACGTCCCTTGACAAATTTAACTTGTTTAACATTATGTTTGTTTTGTCTTGGGAGATGATGGGATTCTTGTTTCACTGATTTAGATTGAGTGGGTTTGGAATTCTTAGGTTGTGTGGTAGTCAATTTTTGACCGAACCCAAGGTTTGCTTCAACATTTTCTTCCACCCGGTTTCCAGTGATTTTTGTGTCAGTTGTGCCTGATTTAGATGCTTTCTGATCAGTGGCCGGAGGAGCATATTTAACTGCTGTGTTCAGATCACTGACCAGAGGAGTTGTCACCACATGATCCTTTATTGGGTTATTATTAATTGGACGTTGTTTGGTGTTCAATAGGATCTCATGTGGTGGAGGCACAACCTTATATCCTAAACCTTCCCCGTTGTTGTGTTCTTTAACCAAGTTTTTCAAAATATGTGAGGAACTAGCTAGACTGTGGAGTTTTTGTTTCAAAGACTCGTTTTCAACTTGTAAAACCGCTCGTTCCTTTTTAGTTTCTTCGATTGTTTTTAAGTAAAACTTGATATCATTTTCTTGGTTAAATGCAACAACCTCTTTTTCTTTTAACTGTTTCTTTAATGCTTCAACCTTTTCTTTATAGCTGTTTTCATTTTGTTTTAAGATTCTGTTAGCCTCAGTGCACATTTTTAAATCATTTACTAAGTTATCATTGTGATCTAATAACCTAGCAAATTTCAGGTCAATGCTTTCTCTAAACTTTTCACATTCAACACACGCACGTTTAATAAATAAGTCATCATTTGATTCTACCTGTGCTGATGTAGATGTTCCAGCCATGAAAGCATTTTGGGGTTCAGAATGTGCTTCAGATTCAGCATTCAGTTCATCCTCAACAATTTGATTAACAGCAGATATGTCATCATCCAATTCAGCAGTATCAGGCTCAGCTGAGTTCTCCCCCTCACTCGCTGAGTCTTCATTTAGATCGTCAACGGATGCTATGTTGGCTTCACTATCAGATAAGAATCGAAAGGACCAGTCCTGTCCTTCATCACCTTGCGCCACCATAGCCTTTGAGTCATTACTGGTTGAAGCTGGCCTCTTCTCTTTCTCTTGCTTTGTGAAGGAGGAGAATGGGTTTCCTTTCCAGTCTTCTTAGGTTTAACACATTCCCGCTTGAAGTGTCCTTTCTCCCCACAGATGAAACAGGTGACTTTTGACTTGTCGAATCTGAAAGTAGTATCTTTTGTAGCCACCAGATTTTGACCAGTTTTCTTCACAAATTTCTTTGCTCGTCGCACAGCACTTGCGAGAGCCCACATAATATCCATCCTCTCCAACTCATTCTCATCCACCTGCTCGTAATCTTCATCAGCCAAGGGGCAGTTTCCTATCTTCCCAGCAACCAAACCATCATAGGAATGGACCACAGCAGCAAGCAGGTCCATGTGTTCCTTGGCCACTTCCATAGTTACCTTACCCAAGTTCTCTGTTACTAACTTTGTCGATTGAGCTTCAGTAACACTGTGTTGAACCCCAGATGAGACTATTGACTCACCAACAGATGATGAGCTTTGTCCAGATGCAGATGTATTAGTAACAAAAGCAGTTTACAGAGGAGCATTTGAAGACTTGGCAATAGGAGTGGAGTCACATTGTAGAGTGTCGGGTCTTGAGCAAAAGAACCCTTCTTTGCCTTGTACTTGTGTCTGACTTCTTCCTCTCGCAGTTTTAGGATAAAGTCATTTATATCCAATGTCTCAAGAACTGAATTGTGTCTCAAGGTGGAAATAAATGAATCCCACTTTTCCGGAAGTCTGTCAGCCAAACTGGAGACCTTTTCTTCTTTAGACGTAGTTACCCCATGAGTGTGAAGTTCACTCATCAGATGATAGAAGCGGTCAATTATGTCGTCCAAACTCTCATTCCCAATAGCCGAAAAATTATCAAATTCTTTCTTAAGTGCTTTGGCCTTCAAAGATTTCAGAGTTGAGGTCCCCTCATATCTTTTCTCGAGAGCTTTCCAGAATTTCTTACTTTGTTTATGATCAGAATATTGATGGAAGATCTCTTTAGGAATAGACTGGGTGAGCATCGTGTAAGCCTTCTTTTCAGCATTATAGGCAGTCTTTTGAGCATCAGTCGTTCCACTCAACGTTAATGGCAAACCATCAGCTCCAACTGGCATGGTGTAACCAGTTTCAATAGCATTCCAAAGATTACTATCCACACCATTGAGATGAATCTCAAACCTTTGCTTCCACTGCGGGAACTCATCAATAGACAGAAGCTTAGGTGGCTTATTGTGATTACCAATCTCATTTTCCAGTAACAGTAAGTTCTGGATCCTTGAGTCTTTCCCTGCTGAGAACGCGAAGTTTTCGGAGTCCGTACTGAATGTTGACTTAAACTTGAAAACAAACTGTTAATGCGATTGGGGAGTACGACTGGGATGCGATTGACACTAACAGTATGCGATTGAGCTCAAAACGTGCGATTGAACAGGCGACTGAGGCACTTGGGTGACTGAATAGACCGACTGATTCAACTGGGCGACTGAACTGTGCGACTGACTCAATCGGACGATTTGACTAGAAGACTGACTCAATCGGACGAATGAACAGGCGATTGGACTTCAGTCGTACGATTGAGATAATCGTACGACTGAGACTGCTGAAAACGAGGTTTTTCGCAACTTTTGACCTAAAACGCAAGTTTTGACACCCTAGACGGCTGAAAGTCGAAAAATATTGATCTTTCAGAACATGAACACATAAAGACTTATTTTTAGCAGAAAGATTGGATCTTTTCGCGTAAAAAAGTTGACTTTACCAAAAACTTGATTGAATCCATGAAGAATCAAGAGCCTAGGCTCTGATACCACTTGTTAGGACCGTGTACGTATGGAGTACTAACTGATTCTTCGTTATACCGGATCAAATAGTGCGGAATCCTATTTGATTTGTGATCCAATCAGGGAGAACGTAATCAAGATCAATCCTAACGAATAGAAAACGTTAAGAATGGACTAGGAATGATCTAGGACGTTCTATGAACTTGGAATGGACGAACAGGACGCTCTGGGTCGACTAGGGTTTCAAGTATTCGAAGTGTTACGTTTTTCCACGAATTAAGTGGTATTTATAGGTTACAGCTATCATTCGTACGACTGAGCCAGGCGACTGGCTCAGTCATGCGACTGAGTCATACGATTGGTTCATTCGGACGACTGAGTCAGTCTTATGACTCAATCGTACGATTGACTCAATCACCTGATTCATTCGTGTGACTGGCCCATTCGTATGGTCCAGTCATGCGACTGAATCAGATAACTTAGTTAAACACATTCTTGAACCTTTGATGGTTCAAACCTATGTCTAACAACTGTAAACCTATATAACATTGTCATATATGCGTGTTCTAATAATTGATATGAATAGATATAACATGTAAACAACCAATAAACATAAAGGAAGAGATTCTCATTATAATAAACAAATGTTACATATGTGTTACAAGAAGAAGTTCTATTACATTATAGCTCACTAGACTAGAACTGGGGACATGTGTACCAACAAACTTAATACGGATGAGTACTTATGCGACTGGGCTCTCAGTCGCATGACTCCCCATGCGACTGGCCCTCTAGTCGTGCGATTGAACCTCAATCGTGCGACTGAACCTCAATCGCATCCCTTTCGGCCGTATGGCCTCTAGTCGGTCGCCTAGCCCTAACTGATTCAGAATGCAGTTCATGCCGAACCCAATCTGTCATTTTTGACCTCCAAGCTCATCCAAACCCATTCTAAGCCCAAATCAACCATCCTAAACCTTAGGAATGCATATTACAACACCATTCAAGCACACACAATCCCGGAAACACACTCCAAACGCATCACACGCAAACACATCCAAATGGGTCAAACACACACACATATAAAAACAAGTTTACTATGTGTTCCAGCCCCAAATCAGTTGAAAATGAGTAAAATAGGGGTCCTAGAACTCACACAAACTAAACCAAGAAGAAGAGCTTCGTTTACACCCGCTACACGATGATTTTGCACACTTGAATCCACTCAAACCAACCCCTTTCTCTTCTCTTCTCCCTTTTCTCTTCTCTTTCTCTCTATAGCTGAAATGTGAGTGTGGGGAGAGGGTAAGGGCTTCCCTCTCCCTTCAAATATCCCCATTTACCCAACTTTCTCGCGTTGGCGAGTCTGGTCCCCCGACTTTGGACTTTATTTCTTTTTCTTCCTTCGTCGGCTTTAAGGAAAATATCCGGGTGTTACATATTAGCTTTCTTCTTCTCCTTCAAACTTGATCGACAAAAGCAGATGGGATGTGGGCTTTATGGGTGGCCATACCCATAATAATATAAAATAGTTTGACTTTTGTACTTTTGCACTTTGCACCCCTTTGCTTTGGCTTCATTTTCTTTCTTACAAAAATACGTTTTTTTACCTCTTATATGTTTCCTTTATTTATTCTGACAAAATTTTCCAGGCGTTACATATAATAACTATGAACTTTTACAAAAATATTACGATTAAGACTGTTTATAAAATTAAGGTTGAAAGTCTATAAAAGTTTAGATTTATTATATATGTGTATAAAAATAGCACATGTGTACTTCTTTTAAGAAGTTAAGAACTTTAATA